>JAODAL010008636.1:0-116290 GCA_025379985.1 Phyllomedusa bahiana | reverse complement strand
AAAAATTGCAAAAACCTATATCATTTTTTTCCTATATCCCAACCCCCAACTGCCACCCGGGGTATTGACTTCCCCCGGCCCCCCAAAAGCCACCATCATGCACACAGCGGGTATATCCCACATACTGCGCTGCTCCTCCACCCCTCAGACCCACCATCAGCACACACCGGGTATATGCATTATACCGCCCGCTCCACCACTCCTCAGGCCACCATCATGCACACAGCCGGGATAGACTTACTCCCCTGCCCCATCCACCCTCAGAGCCACCACATGCCACACCCGGGTATATGCACTATACTCCCTGTCCACCACTCCTCAGAGCCCCATCATGCACACAGCCGGGAAAAGCATATACGGGCCCTGCTCCATCCACTCCTCAGAGCCACCTCATAAACCAGCCGGGTATATGCTTTTTCTCCCCTGCTCACCCACTCCTCAAGCCACCTCATGCCCCACAGCCAGGTATATGCATATACTGCCCCCCCATCCACCCTCAGAGCCCCCATCATGAAACAAAAGCCGTTTTATATGCACATATGCCCTGCCCCATCCACCCCTAAACCCCCATCTGCACCACCCCAGGTATGGCCTTTATACTGCCTGCTCCATCCCACCCTCGAGCACCTAATGCACACACCCAGGTATGTGCACTATACTGCCCTGTCCATCCACTCCTCAAGCACCTCATGCACCGCCGGGTATATGCATTATACTGCCTGCTCCTCCACCCCTCGAGCCCCTCATGCACACCCCGGGGTATATGATTATACTGCCCTGCTCCACCATCCTCGGGCCCCCCATATGCCACAGCCAGGTATGTGCACTTTATGCGCTGCTACCCACCCCTCAGACACCCATCATGACACGCCAGGTTGTGATATACCCCCCGCTCCATCCACTCCTCAGAGCCACCATATGCACACAGCCGGGTATATCACTATACTGCCCTGCTCCATCCACTCCTCAGAGCCAACATCATGCACCACGCCAGGTATATGCACTATACATGCCCTGCTCCATCCACTCCTCAGACCACCATCATGCACACAGCCAGAGTATATGCACTATACTGCCCTGCTCCATGCACTCCTCAGAGCCACCATCATGCACACAGCCGGGTATATGCACTATACTGCCCTGCTCCATGCACTCCTCAGAGCCACCATCATGCACACAGCCAGGTATATGCACTATACAGCCCTGCTCCATCCACTCCTCAGAGCCACCATCATGCACACAGCCGGGTATATGCACTATACAGCCCTGCTCCATCCACTCCTCAGAGCCACCATCATGCACACAGCCGGGTATATGCACTATACTGCGCTGCATCCATCCACTCCTCAGAGCCACCATCATGCACACAGCCGGGTATATGCACTATACTGCCCTGCTCCATCCACTCCTCAGAGCCACCATCATGCACACAGCCGGTATATGCTACTATACTGCCCCGCTCGTCCACTCCTCAGAGCCACCATCATGCACACAGCCGGGTATATGCACTATACTGCCCTGCTCCATCCACTCCTCAGAGCCACCATCATGCACACAGCCGGGTATATGCACTATACTGCCCTGCTCCATGCACTCCTCAGAGCCACCATCATGCACACAGCCGGGATATGCATTATACTGCCCTGCTCCATCCCTCCTCAGAGCCACCATCATGCACACAGCCAGGTATATGCACTATACTGCCCTGCTCCATCCACTCCTCAGAGCCACCATCATGCACACAGCCGGGTATATGCAATATACTGCCCTGCTCCATCCACTCTCAGAGCCACCATCATGCACACAGCCAGGTATGTGCACTATACTGCCTGCTCCATCCACTCCTCAGAGCCACCATCATGCACACAGCCAGGTATGTGCACTATACTGCCCTGCTCCATGCACCCTCAGAGCCACCATCATGCACACAGCCGGGTATATGCACTATACTGCCCTGCTCCATCCACTCCTCAGAGCCACCATCATGCACACAGCCGGGTATATGCATTATACTGCCCTGCTCCATCCACTCCTCAGAGCCACCATCATGCACACAGCCAGGTATATGCACTATACTGCCCTGCTCCATCCACTCCTCAGAACCACCATCATGCACACAGCGGTATATGCACTATACTGCCCTGCTCATCCATCCTCAGAGCACCATCATGCACAAGCCAGTATGTGCACTATAACTGCCCTGCTCCATCCACTCCTCAGAGCCACCATCATGCAACACAGCCAGGTATATGCACTATACTGCCTGCTCCATCCACTCCTCAGAGCCACCATCATGCACACAGCCAGGTATGTGCACTATACTGCCCTGCTCCATCCACTCCTCAGAGCCACCATCATGGCAACACAGCCAGGTATGTGCACTATACTGCGCTGCTCCATCCACTCCTCAGAGTCACCATCATGCACACAGCCAGGTATATGCACTATATACTGCCCTGCTCCATCCACTCCTCAGAGCCACCATCATGCACACAGCATGGTATATAGCACTATACTGGCCTGCTCCATCCACTCTCAGAGTCACCATCATGCACACATGCCGGGTTATATGCACTATACTGCCCTGCTCCATCACTCCTCAGAGCCACCATCATGCACACAGCCGGGTATATGCACTATACTGCGCTGCTCCATCCACTCCTCAGAGCCACCATCATGCACACAGCCGTGTATGTGCACTATACTGCGATGCTCCATCCACTCCTCAGAGCCACCATCATGCAAACAGCCAGGGATCTGCAATAAACTGCACTGCTGCATCCACTCCTCAGAGCCACCATCATGCACACAGCCGGGTATATGCACTATACTGCGCTGCTCCATCCACTCCTCAGAGCCACCATCATGCACACAGCCGGGTATATGCACTATACTGCGCTGCTCCATCCACTCCTCAGAGCCACCATCATGCACACAGCCAGGTATATGCACTATACTGCCCTGCTCCATCCACTCCTCAGAGCCACCATCATGCACACAGCCAGGTATGTGCACTATACTGCCCTGCTCCATCCACTCCTCAGAGCCACCATCATGCACACAGCCAGGTATATGCACTATACTGCCCTGCTCCATCCACTCCTCAGAGTCACCATCATGCACACAGCCAGGTATGTGCACTATACTGCCACTGCTCCATCCACTCCTCAGAGCCACCATCATGCACACAGCCAGGTATGTGCACTATACTGCGCTGCTCCATCCACTCCTCAGAGTCACCATCATGCACACAGCCAGGTATATGCACTATACTGCCCTGCTCCATCCACTCCTCAGAGCCACCATCATGCACACAGCCGGGTATATGCACTATACTGCCCTGCTCCATCCACTCCTCAGAGCCACCATCATGCACACAGCCGGGTATATGCACTATACTGCGCTGCTCCATCCACTCCTCAGAGCCACCATCATGCACACAGCCGGGTATATGCACTATACTGCGCTGCTCCATCCTACTCTCAGAGCCACTCATCATGCACACAGCCAGGTATATGCACTATACTGCCCTGCTCCATCCACTCCTCAGAGCCACCATCATGCACACAGTCGGGTATATGCACTATACTGCGCGCTGCTCCATCCACTCCTCAGAGCCACCATCATGCACACAGCCTGGTATATGCACTATACTGCCCTGCTCCATCCACTCCTCAGAGCCACCATCATGCACACAGCCAGGTATATGCACTATACTGCCCTGCTCCATCCACTCCTCAGAGCCACCATCATGCACACAGCAAGGTATATGCACTATACTGCCCTGCTCCATGCACTCCTCAGAGCCACCATCATGCACACAGCCAGGTATATGCACTATACTGCCCTGCTCCATCCACTCCTCAGAGCCACCATCATGCACACAGCCAGGTATGTGCACTATACTGCCCTGCTCCATTCACTCCTCAGAGCCACCATCATGCACACAGCCAGGTATATGCACTATACTGCGCTGCTCCATCCACTCCTCAGACCCACCATCATGCACACAGCCGGGTATATGCACTATACTGCCCTGCTCCATCCACTCCTCAGAGCCACCATCATGCACTCAGCCAGGTATGTGCATTATACTGCGCTGCTCCACATACACACATCGCACCCGTCCAGTCATCCCCCGCACAATAAATCATGGCGCCCTCTGTGCCCGCGGAGTTCCCGGCCGGCTCTCACCTGTTAGCCGCGCATCGCCATAACGCCTGCGCTGGAGGCCGCTACCTCTATGGCTGGAAGCTTAGGTGAGGCCCCGGCTGCAGTAGGTACAGGCCGCGGAGACACACGCCCACAGCGCCACCTGCCGGGGAGCTGGAGATACAGCATCCACCTGTGTGTACATAGCGCCACCTAGTGGAGGAAGGCTGTAAATTCCTCTAGATGCAAAGAATGAAACGTGTGATTTCTTTATTTACCTGAATGTGCTCGGATAGAAATCCGCATCTGTGTGAACAGCGTCCAGTGACTGCATTCAGGCAAATTCAGGTTCTAGCTTCAGTGTTAAAAAAAACTTCAAACCTTAGTAGGCTCAGTATAGGACTGCCAAACCTGCAGTCCCCAGTGCCGACCCCAGTGCGGCCCCCTAGTACTCCCAGTGCCCGAAATGCGGCCCCCAGTTCAACGGCCAATGCAGCTCCCAGTACCCCCAGTTCAGCTCCTACTGCAGTTCCCAGTACCTCCAGTGTGGCTCCCAGTCCAACCCACCGTGCGATTCCTAGTGCGGCTCCCAGTGTGGCTACCAGTGCAGCCCCCGTGCGACTCCTAGTGCAGCTCCCAGCGCAGCTCCCAATGCCCCAGTGAAATCTGCATCTGTGTGAACAGCATCCAGGTAAATTCAGGTTCTAGCTTCAAGGGAATCTTTTGCCAATTTTTTTTTTTTACTTATTAAATCAAGCCCCTGATCCATATTCTTTTCCTCTCAGTCGTTTTTATTTCCTGATTGTAGATTTCTCAATTCGGCCGTCTATATATGATTGTGGGGAAGACATTCTTGCTTGCACTGCTTTAACAGCAGTCAGAGATACTTTACAGCAGCTTCATGCACATAGAAATCTTAAGACAGTTTCTGTCCCATAGACGTCTATAGGAGAGTTTTCACTGTGAAGGGAGGCGAGAGGGGGAGCTGTGACTAGTGGATTCTGTGTTATCTGTACACAATGGTGTCTCCTTTCAGTCTGACCCTGCTTTTACTGATATTGAGCAGACTGCTGAAAAGCTCTCTAAACAGAACAGGAAGTGTCAGAGATTGTTAGGCCTAGTGGCCAAAGTGAAAACCACCCCCAGTGCAGCTCCCAGTGAAGCCCCCAGTGTGACTTCCAGTGCAGCCCCCAATGCAGCTCCCAGTGCAGCAGTGCAGGCCCTAGTGCGGCTCCCAGTGTAGCTCCCATTGCGGCTCCCAGTGCGGCTCCCAGTGCAGCCCCCAATGCGGCTCCCAGTACCTCCATTACAGCCCCCAATGCAACTTCTAGTGCAGCCCCCAGTGCGGTTCCCAGTGCAGCTCCCAGTACCCGCAGAGCAGCCCCCGTGCGACTCCTAGTGCAGCTCCCAGTGCCGCCCCAGTGCAGCTCCCAGTGCCGCCCCTAGTGCGGCTCCCAGTGCCGCCACCAGTGTGGCTCCCAGTGCGGCCCCCAGTGCGGCTCCTAGTGCAGCCCCCTGTGTTAGTCCTAGTGCAGCAGTGCGGCTTTGAGTTCAGAAGTGCGGCACCCAGTGTGGCTCCCAGTGCAGATCCCAGTGCGGCCCCCAATGCAGCCCTCCGTACCACCAGTGTGGCTCCCAGTGCGGCTCCCAGTGCAGCTTCCAGGGCAGCCCCCAGTGAAGCCCCCAATGTGGCTCCCAGTGAAGCCTACAGTGCAGCAGGGCAGTCCCCAGTGTAGCTCCCAGTGCAGCCCCAGTGCTCCCAGTGTGGCCCCAGTGCAGCCCCCGCCATCAGGACACATGTACAGTATGCTTTGTCTCTTTCCTCACACTCTTTCCTCACAATTCATCTTTTGACAACTGCATTCAACTCATGGCACTATACACCTGGTCAGCACTGTATGGCTGACCACTGACGTGACTTGCTTGCGATGGCAGCCAAGGGTGAGCGTGGTACAGAATCGTCAGGCGTAGGCGTGGAAAGGCGGAAAGGTCAGGGCAGGCGGCAAGGTTCGTGGTCAATAAACGTAGCAAAAGGGTCAAAACACCGAAGACACTAGAACGCACTTCCAACGCTTTCTCTAAAGGCAATGGGCACAATAGATCCGGCAAGGAAGTGCCGGGGCGGAAACAATATATAGGACCAGCGGCCAGCAATTAACCAATTACTGGCGCTAGCCCTTTAAATTTCAAAGAACTGCCGCGCGAGCGCGCACTGCAGCCGGCAGAGAGCTGCACGGGGACAGGAGCATGGCAAGGTAAGTGCAGGGACTCGGGGGAGCGAGTGCGGCTGCGGACCGCGGCGCCACTCATCCCCGGAGCAGGAGGACATAGATGGGACACAGGTGTGCCCGCAGCCCGACCCACGGCTGCGGGACCACCAGTGACAGTACCCCTCCCCCCTTAGGCCTCCCCCTCTTTCTGGAAAGAAGAAATTTCTTCAGTAGGTCACGATCCAAGATGTTGTCCTCCAGCTCCCAAGAGCTCTCCTCCGGCCCGAATCCTTCCCAATCAATGAGAAAGTGTCGTCTCCCTCTGATAGATTTCATAGCCAGAATCTCTTTCACCGAGAACACGTTGGAGGCCTCAGCTTCAGGGGGGGAGGAGGTGACTTTCCGAGAAAAACGATTGAGCACAACAGGCTTCAGCAGGTAGACATGGAAAGAATTCGGGATACACATGGTAGGAGGGAGCCGGAGTTTATAAGCCACCGGATTGATCCGCTGTAACACTTCAAATGGCCCCAGGAACCGTGGACCTAGCTTATAGCTAGGAATCTTGAGCTGGATGTACTTGGCCGACAGCCACACCTTATCACCTGGAGCAAAGGTTGGGGTCGGTCTCCTCTTCTTGTCCGCCTGGGACTTCATGCGGACTGTAGCTTGTTGAAGAGACTGGCGAGTCTGCTCCCAGATGGCCAACATGTCCCAGACCAGGATATCCACCGCAGGAACCTCTGAGGCAAAAGGCAGAGGGAGGGGTGGGGGGGGCATGCAGTCCATAGACAATATAGAAGGGTGACGAGCCCGTAGATTCAGAGTCCAGGGAGTTATAAGAGAATTCAGCCCAGGGCAGTAAACCGGACCAATCGACTTGACGAGCCAAGACAAAGTGGCGAAGATACGTGCCAAGGATTTGATTGATCTTCTCCACCTGACCATTGGATTGCGGGTGGTAAGCTGAGGAAAAGTCCAATTTTACTTGCAACTGGGAGTAGAGGGCACGCCAAAACCTGGAGATGAATTGGACCCCGCGGTCTGAGACGATGTGACGTGGGAAGCCATGTAGTCGGAAAATGTGCTTGAAGAAGAGTGTAGCGAGCCGAGGAGCGGACGGAAGACCTGGCAACGTTACAAAGTGTGCCATCTTTGAAAAACGGTCAGCAACCACCCAAATAGCAGTATTGCCAGATGTCGCAGGAAGGTCAGTGATGAAATCCATAGACACCTGCGACTATGGAGACTCCGGTGTGGGCAAGGGGTGCAAAAGGCCAGACGGACTGCAACGGGGTGTCTTATCCCGGGCACAGGTGGTACAGGCTTCCACAAATTCTTTTGAGTCCTTAACAAGGGTCGGTCACCAATAGAAGCGGGAGATCAGCTGGTACGTTTTCCTAGCACCAGGGTGGCCGGCCACAGGGAGTTATGTCCCCATTTTAGAATCCTCCTCCGGAGAGCTGGACGCACGTAAGTCTTCCCCCGAGGACTCTGTTGGAGGTCCACCAGAGCAACATGAACCCAACGTTCTGGGGATATAATATGCTGAGGACCGGGATCTTCCCCGATGGTGTCGGAGGCACGGGAGAGGGTGTCAGCCTTAATGTTTTCTTCTGCAGGGCGGAAGTGAATCCGGAAATCAATATGTGAGAAAAACAGCGCCCACCTGGCCTGGCGAGGATTAAGGTGTTGAGCCGACTGGAGATACAGGAGATTCTTGTGATCTGTGTAAACATCAATTGGATGGCAAGCTCCTTCCAGGAGGTGGCGCCATTCATCCAGGGCCAGTTTGATGGCTAACAATTCCCGGTCCCCGATGGCGTATTTCTTCTCCGCCAGAGAGAAGGTCTTGGAGAAGAATCCGCATGTGAGAGTTCTGCCTTTGGCCCCTCTTTGCGTGAGAACCGCTCCTGCCCCCACGGAAGAGGCATCCACCTCCAAGGCGAAAGGTTTGTCTGGATCTGGTCGAGACAGGATGGGTGCAGAGGCAAAAGCCGACTTGAGCTCCATTTCGGCTGCTTGTGACCAGAGTTTCGGGTTGGCATTCTTCTTAGTGAGGGCCACAACTGGCGCCACCAATGTAGAGAAATGGGGAATAAATTGCCGATAGTAATTTGCGAACCCCAAGAAGCGATGTATGGCCCGAAGTCCGATAGGTCGCGGCCACTGTAGAACGGCCGATAACTTCACTGGATCCATCTGAAGACCCTTATGCGAAACAATATAACCCAGGAATGGGAGGCTCGTCCGATGAAAAAGGCATTTCTCCAACTTGGCATATAGCCGGTTGCTACGGAGACGACAGTACCTGGCGTACCTGCAACCGATGGGTTTGAGGATCAGGAGAAAAAATCAGGATAGTAGACGATGACACATGAGTAAAGGAGGTCTCTAAAGATGTCATTAACGAGTTCCTGAAAGACGGCTGGGGCGTTGCATAGTCCAAACGGCATTACCAAGTATTCAAAGTGCCCGTCATGTGTGTTAAAGGCCGTCTTCCACTCATAACCTTCTGATGAGATTATAAGCTCCTCACAGGTCCAGTTTCGAAAAAACCTTGGCTCCCCGAAGCCAGTCGAAGAGTTCCGAAATTAGAGGTAACGGATAACAATTTTTCGCAGTAACCTTATTCAGGCCGCGGTAATCGATGCTCGGGCGGAGAGAACCATCCTTTTTTTCCACAAAGAAAAAATCGGCACCGGCTGGGGAGGAGGATTTGCGAATAAGCCCTTCTGCAAATTCTCTTATGTAGGTAGACATGGCCTGAGTCTTGGGTACGGACAACGGATAGACCCTCCCTGGAGGAGGACTGGTCCCGGGGAGAAGGTCGATAGGACAGTCATAGGGCCGATGTGGCGGCAGCATCTCAGCCTCCTTTTCCGAAAACACAGCAAAGTCCTGGTATTCCGCTGGCAGTCCTGGCAGAGGTTTGGGAGATGACTGCAGAGAGATGGCACGCACCGGGCGGGGTGCGGCCAGACAGTAACTCTGGCAATCCAGTCCCAACGCAAGACCTCGCCGGTCTTCCAGTCTAGTGTAGGGGGATGACATTGCAGCCATGGAAGCCCCAAGAGGATCGCCGACGAAGACCTAGGTAGCACGTGGAAGGCAATCTTCTCCTTGTGCAGGACCCCCACCTGGAGGGAAACCGGCCTGGTGATGTACAGAATGGAGTCGCTAAGAAGTTCTCCACTGACTGAATAAATCACTAGGGGTTTTTCCAGACGGACTAGCGACAGACGATATCGGGATACCAACGGAGGCATGGATAAAGTTCCCGGCAGACCCAGAATCCAGGAAGGCAGGAGCCTGAAATGAGGCGCCAGCGTCCGTTGTGACTCGTACCGGTATTGTCAAATGTGGAGCGGGAGCATTAGCACCTAGGGATGACTCTTCCACAGGACCTAGGTGTGAGCGTTTCCCGGCCGCTGGGGCTAGTCGAGGCCGCCGGCGGGGACGTACTACATCTCGTTCCTGGCGGAGCTCCTCCTGTCTCTCGGCAAAGCAAACATCTATGCGAGTGGCCAGGTGGATGAGTTCGCTCAGAAAGGACGGAAGGTCTCTAGTGGACAGTGCATCCTTCACCCTGCTGGATAACAGCTTCTTAAAGGTGGCGCAGAGGGCTGCGTCATTCCAGGATAACTCCGAGGCCAGAGTACGGAATACCACGGCATAGTTTCCCACGGAGGAGTCACCCTGGCGAAGATTCAGGAGTGCCGTCTCGGCAGAAGACGCACGCGCTGGTTCCTCGAAGATGCTACGAAATTCCTGGAGGAAGGCCTGTAGGTCTGCAGTCACCGGGTCGCTTCTGTCCCAGAGGGGTGTTGCCCAAGCCAGGGCCTTCCCGGAAAGTAGGTTGACTACGAATACCACTTTAGCCCTTTCTGTGGGAAACTGATCGGCCATCAGCTCGACGTGCATGGAGCACTGGGCGATGAAAACCCTGCAAAGCTTCGGGTCCCCATCAAACTTAGATGGTAGAGGTAGTCGAAGCTGGGGGCCAACCGTAGCCAACGGACCGGGGAGCGTAGAAGGAACCACAGGCGGAGGTGGAGGCTGCTGCTGAGATGTGAGGAGCTGTCGTGCCAAGTCGGACAGCTGATCCAACTGCTGTGCCTGTTGCGAAATCCGCTGCGACTGCTGGGCAATGACGGATGTGAGGTCTGCAATACTGGGCAGAGGCACCTTGGCGGGATCCATGGCCGGATCTAACTGTTACGGACAGCGGTAGTGGATCCGCTGGACCACCGCAAGCGATGGTATAAGCTACGCCAGGGAGCGGAGTCTAAGTAGGTCCCGGTTTTGAACAGAGCCCGCCGCAAAGTGGGATGGACTTGCTGCGGCGGGAGTCTACCAGGTCGCTTCCACTGACGTGACTTGCTTGCGATGGCAGCCAAGGGTGAGCGTGGTACAGAATCGTCAGGCGTAGGCGTAGTCGTGGACAGGCAGAAAGGTCAGGGCAGGCGGCAAAGGTTTGTGGTCAATAAACGTAGCAAGAGGGTCAGGGCAGGCGTCAAAGGTTCGTGGTCAATAAACGTAGCACAAGGGTCAGAACACCGAAAAGACTAGAGCGCACTTCCAACGCTTTCTCTAAAGGCAATGGGCACAGTAGAGCCGGCAAGGAAGTTCCGGGGCGGAAACAATATATATAAATATATATAATATATATATAAATATACATTTTAAAGAACTGCCGTGCGCGCGCTAGAGGGCGCGAGCGCGCACTGCAGCCGGCAGAGAGCCGCACGGGGACAGGAGCATTGCAAGGTAAGTGCAGGGACTCGGGGGAGGTTAGACAATGTAGAATTGCATAAGATTGCCTTGTAGTATGTTATGTCTGTATCTGTTATGAGGCATCGTTTTCTTTTGTATCTTGTTATGCATGTTCATGCGGCTCTCTTCTTTTTCAATAAACATGTTAAAAGAAAATGGAAGAAATACAAAATGACTGTCAATCGACATCGATCTGGGGCACCATGCAAAATCTCACCTCGAGGGGTATCCTTGATCATGAGGAAAGTGAGAGATCAGCCTAAAACTACATGGGGGGAACTTGTTAATGACCTCAAGGCAGCTGGGACCACAGTCACCAAGAAAAGCATTAGTAACTCATTATGCCATAATGGTTTAAAATCCTGCAGTGCCCACAAGGACCCCCTGCTCAAGACGGCACATGTGCAGGCCCATCTGAAGTTTGCCAATGAACACCTGGATGATTCTGTGAGTGACTGGGAGAAGGTGCTGTGGTCAGATGAGACAAAAAATTTAGCTCTTTGGCATTAACTCAACTCGCTGTGTTTGGAGGAAGAGAAATGCTGCCTATGACCCAAAGAACACCATCCCCACTGTGAAGCACGGAGAGGGAAACATTATGTTTTTGGGGTGTTTCTCTGCTAAGGGTACAGGACTACTTCACCGCATCCATGGGAAAATGGATGGAGCCATGTACCGTAAATTCCTGAGTGACAACCTTATTCTCTCCGCCAGGACATTAAAAGTGGGTTGTGGCTGGGTCTTCTAGCAAGACAATGACCCAAAACATACAGTCAAGACAACAAAGAAGTGGCTAAAAAGAAACACATTAAGATCATAGAGTGGCCTAGCCAGTCTCTAGAACTTAATCCCATAGAAAACCTATGGAGGAAGTTGAAGCTCCGAGTTGCCAAGCGACAGACTCAAAATCTTAATGATTTAGAGATGATCTGCAAAGAGGAGTGAACCAAAATTCCTCCTGACATGTGCGAAACCTCATCATCAACTACAAAAAACCTCTAACTGCTCTGCTTGCCAACAAGGCAACAAGGGTTTTGACACCAAGTATTAAGTCTTGTTTGCCAGAGGGATCAAATACTTATTTCTCACTGCAAAATGCAAAGAAATTTATTTTGGCTATTCTATCTCTCAATGTTAAAATGAACCTACCCTTAAAATTATAGACTGTTCATGTCTTTGTCAGTGGGCAAACTTACACAGTTAGCAAGGGACCAAATAATTATTTCCTTCACTGCAATAGAACATTATCCTCTATTGAGTTGATTTCTTTACAGAGCTAGTATCATCTGCAAAGTTCGATATTCTACTGTGCAATCCATGTGTAAGATCATTAATGAAAATTTAAAAGAGGATAGGGCCCAATACTGAGCCCTGTGGTACCCCACTAGTAACAGGGATCTAGTCTGAGTATGTACTATTAATCACCACCCTTTGTTTTCTATCACTGAGCCAGTTACTTACCCACTTGCACAAATTGTCCCCCAGTCAAAGCATTTTCATTTTACTTACCAACCTTTTATGTGGAACAGTAACAAATGCTTTAGAAAGATCTAGAAAAACAACATCCAATGCCTCACCCCGATCCAGTCTAGAATTGACCTCTTCATAGAAGCTGATGAGATTAGTCTGACAGGACCGATCCTTTATAAACCCATGCTGGAACGGTGTTATACATTTATTGAGATACATTTCAGTGAGATACATCTCTTAGAAAACCTTCAAATATTTTACCCAGAACAGAGGTCAAACTTACCGACCTATAGTTTTCAAGATCACTTTTTGACTCCTTTTTGAATATTAGCACCACATTTGCTATGCGCCAATCCTTTGGGACATACCCCGTTATTATACAGTCCACAAACATTAAGAATAGGGGGCCTGTTTATGACATTACTTAACTCCCTTAGGACACGTAGGTGTATACGGTCAGGGCCTGGTGATTTGTCTATTTTAATCTTCTTAAGATGGAGCTGCACTTCTTCCTGGGTTAGACAAGAAACATTTAAGTTGGAGTTTACCTCATCCCTTTGCTCATCAACAGGAAGCTCATCCTCCTCGGTAAATACAGTGGAGAAAAATGTTTTAATACGTTTGCTTTCTCCTCACCGCCCTCCACAATATCTCCCTCACTTCTTTTCAAAGGGCCAACAGTTTATGTTTTAATATTTTTACTATTTGAATAGTTGAAAAATATTTTGGGGTTACTTTTACTTTCTATGGCAATATGTCTTTCCGTCTCCAGCTTTGCTTCCTTTATCAATATTTTACATATTTTATTTTCTTCCCTATATCTTCTTAGCGCCTCTTCACTGCCCTCCTGTTTTAGTAGTTGAAACTCTTTCTTTTTGTTATTTATTGCCTCCTTTACATCTCTGTTGATCCACATTGTTTTTTTCATGTTTCTAATCATTGTATTTCCATAAGAAATGTACCTCTCACAGTTAGTGCTTAAGATGGTTTTAAAAATTTCCCATTTATTGTCTGTTCTGTTATTTTTTCAGACCTTTTCCCAATCAATGTGGTTTAGGCTACTTTAAGCAGCTTAAAATTAGCCTTCCTGAAATTCAGTGTTTTTGTGGCTCCTCGACCAAAAACTCTATGGAAGGATAAAGGGAAGTTTACATCTTAATTTTATTGCTACTTATGCTAACATTACAGTCTACTAGATGGTGGAGGCCCATCTAATTTTGCCATGGGGCCCTATAAATTGTAATGATGCCTCTGGATATTATACCTGGTGCAAATTTAGGAGTTGAGTTAGAAATGCAGATGTTAAGCCTGAAAAACTTTCAGTGCAGTGAATCAAATTACCAAATAGTTGTATATTAAGGACTACTGTAATATGGCCACAACACCGGGACCCACATTTAGACTGTAATAAGAACAGTAGAAACAGGGACAGACATACCATTAGTACAAACTGGGCAGCTGAACAAGGGCCCGACAGGGGTTACTATAAAAGAGCTGATCACTTCCGTCCTCCCACCCAAAAAAACCCCAAAAACCTACAGATGTACTTCCCTTAGTACTCGCTACCAATCCAGCATTGACGCTCTGGTGTGCATTTATTCCCGGTCGGAACATGGCTACTGCAGCCAATCAGTGATCTCATGGGCTGATGTACTGACATTGCCGCTAACTGAACAGTGATGTTCAGTGTCAGACTGGAGTACCTAGGACCCACCAGAGAAAGTTACTCTTGGGGCCCGCTCTTCAGCTATATGTAGAAGTAATCTGCAATCTCTGTAAAAGGCTTTTTACATGGCGTTACATGCTCACGTTCAAGGTATCCATCGGGTACTGTGAGGAAAGGTACTGCAACGTAGCTGCCGCATCCCCATAGAGGTTATTTGAGCAAACATAGTTCTACATAGACTATGTTTGCTCTATTTGTCGGCGGTATATGCTTTCCCTGTGGGATTCAAAAGCCTGGTAGACTATACTACTGAGTACCACAGGGAAAGCATATACCACCGGCAAACTGAGCATGTGTAGTCCACATAGGACTATGTTCAATTAACCTTGATGACACCACTGTGGCTATGTTGTGGTATACGTCAGGGTACTTTTCTCACAGTACCCTGCCAGATGCCTCAAAACATGAGGAAGTAACGCTGTGTGAACGGCCCCTTAATTATGTAATAAAACAACATTAATTCATCAAATTCTAAAAAAAAAGCATTGTAACAAAGGGAATAAATGGGGAGACTAGAAATGACAAGAACCAATAGTTTACAGGAATTTGTTATACTGTAAAAAATACCTGTCCCTCACTAGGTGTTAGATGTAATCATCTGTCAGTACCTGCTGGGTATGGAGTAAGTTCAGTAAGTGAACCCGATACATACTCCTAAACAACATTATGACATAAATGTGCCTTAAATGTTGGTAAGGGGTTATTTCCATCATGGCACATTTATGGCTTATGGACAGGACCTGTCTCAAAGACATGGTCCCCAAACCCTCTTCCGTCGACATTATTGCCACAGTGAACAGAGAGGTGGTTGTGCAAGTGTAGCTCTCTCCATTCACTTCTATGGGAGTGCAGAGAACACTCATAGTAATGAGTGCGCTTGGCTGTACTTGGAACATCCACTAAACCTAATGGAGAGAGGCGCATATGAGCAGCCACCTCTTGGTTCGCTGCAGCACAAATAAGGATATGGTGTAAGGCAAATTTCATCTATCACACACTTACACTATATTCTGCCGATACGCTATAAATATCTGAGATGGGAACACTACAATAATTCATACCACACACAGGGTAACATTTACTTGCAAAAACCTATGTCTGATCATGCAATAAGAAATTTTACTCTGCATGAATTCTTACCCAATCTAAAACATAATATTTAATAAAACATTTCAAGTAAGTCCCTTATCTGCAAAATATAACAACCAAGATAGACACTAGGACTAATACATAGAATAAACAATCACATATTGCTTAATAAGCCACAGGCCAACTCATGGTTCCTAGGTTAGAATCTCAATGGAAATACTCGGTCCACTATCAATGAGTTCAGAAAATGTTACTCACTCGCTA
The DNA here is from genome assembly GCA_025379985.1 of Phyllomedusa bahiana. Classification (NCBI taxonomy): domain Eukaryota; kingdom Metazoa; phylum Chordata; class Amphibia; order Anura; family Hylidae; genus Phyllomedusa; species Phyllomedusa bahiana. The sequence continues at coordinate 100,603 of JAODAL010008636.1, read as the reverse complement.
TCCTACATATATTCAGCGTCCATGGTAATTTCACAATTGCCAAAAGATTAGGACAATCTCCAAATAGGGCTGTAAATACTAATCTCCAATATACAAATCTCTTACTCGCCCAACAATCACCCTGCCTCATAGCGGGGTAATTGCCCCGATAGGAGCAGCCCCAATTTAGACCCTAGAATACACTAACCTCTGAGTCAAAAATACTTAGTTGTGGAAGGCTCCATGGTATAATGCCAAAAGTATCATAAACAATAGAGGAAAAATTTCAATGATGTCCCAACTCACTTAAAGAAAGGTTCTCAAGGGAGCAAATGGATAATTACATATAAGGAGCCAATATGCAGCAAACCTATATTCAAATGTAATGTGTCGCTGCTGATGTAAAGTGACACCCGTTGGCTTTGATGTGCAGCCGTACAGGCTACTCACATTGCCATTACTTACACACTATCTCACAGTATACAGCACGCATACACCATTTCATTACATACACATCCTGCACACACCATTCACACACCTCATACATCCCGCATACACTATTGACACACCATATGTCCCGTATACAAGACTCACACACCATATACATCCTGCATACATTATTCCCACACACCATATACATCCCCCATACACCATTCCCACACTGCACACATCCCGCATGCACCATTACCCACACCATATACAACATGTATACACCATTCCGACACTGTACACATCCCGTATACACCACTCACATACCATATACATACCATATACACCACTCACACACCATATACATCCCATATACACCACTCACACACCGTATATATCACGCACCATATACACCACTCACACACTGTATACATCCCATATATATCACTCACACACCATATACACCACTCACACACCGTAAATACCAATCACACATCATATACATCCTATATACGCCACTCACACACCATATACATCCCGTATACACCACTCACACACCATATACAACCAATATACACCACTCACACACCGTATACATCCTGTATACATCACTCACATACTGTATACATGATTCACACATGTATACATTCCATTAATACTCACTACCCTTTAAAATTTCCCCTAAACCACTACACACCATAAAACTCCAAAACAAAACACCCTAAAAAACCCCCGGGGGTTTTAAAGGGAAAAAAATTTTTTTTCCCCCCCGGGCAAAAAAAATTTTTTCCCAAAAAAAAAATTTTTTAAAAATTAAATTTTAAAAAAATTTTTTTTAAAAAAAAAATTTAAAAAAAAAAAACCCCGGGAAAAAAAAATTTTTTTTCCCCGGGGGGAAAAAAACCCCTTTTTTTAAAACCCCCACCCAATTTTTTTTCCCCCCCCCCCCCAAACCCTTTTTTCCCTTTTCCCTAAAAAAATTTTTTTTCCCACCCCCAAAAACCCCCCCCCTTTTTTCCCGTAAAAAAATTTTTTTCCTTTTTTTTTTTAAAAAACCCAAAAACCCACTTTTTTCCCCCCCAAAACCCCCCCCCGGGGGGGCCCTTTCCCAAAAAACCCCCCAAAACCCCTTTTTCCCTTCCCCCAAACCTTTTCCCCAATTTTAAACTTTTTTCCCCCCCCTTTTTTAAAAACCCCCAATTTTCCCAAACCCCGGGAAAAAATTTTTTTTTTCCCCTTTTAAAAACCCTTTTCCCCCCTTTTTTTTTTTAAAAAAACCCAACCCCCCCCAAACCAAAAAAAATTTAAAATTTTAAAATAAAAAAAAAAAAAAAAACCCCCCAAAAAAATTTTTTTCCCCAAAACCCAAAAATTTTTCCCCAAAAATTTTTAAATTTTCCCCAAAAACCAAAAAAAAAAAATTTTCCCTTTTTTTAAAAAATTTTTTTCCCAAAAAAAAATTTTTTTTAAAAAAAATTTTAAAAACCCCCCCTTTTTTTTATAAAAAAAAAAATTTTTTTTTTTTTTTTTTTTTTTTTGTTTTTTTTTATTTGTTTTTTGTTGTTTTTTTTCCCTTTGTTTTTTTTTTTTTTTTTTTTGTTTTTTTTAAAAATTTTTTTTTTTTTTTTTTTTTTTTTTTTTTTTTTTTTTTTTTTTTTTTTTTTTTTTTTTGGTTTTTTTTTTTTTTTTTAACTTTTTTTTTTTTTTTTTTTTTTTTTTTTTGTTTTTTTTTTTGGGGTGTTTTTTTTTTTTTTTTTTCCCCTTTTTTTTTTTTTCTTTTGTTTTTTTTGTTTTTTTTTTTTTTTTTTTTTTTTTTTTTTGGGTTTTTTTTTTTTTTTTTTTTTTTTTGGGTTTTGTTTTTTTTTTTTTTTTTTTTTTTCTTTATTTTTTTTTTTTTTTTTTTTTTTTTTTTTTTTTTTTTTTTTTGTTTTTTGTTTTTTTTTTTTTTTTTTTTTTTTTTTTTTTTTTTTTTTTTTTTTTTTTTTTTTTTTGGTTTTTGTTTTTTTTTTTTTTTTTTTTTTTTTTTTTTTTTTTTTTTTTTTCAATTTATTTAAAAATTTTTTTGTTTTTTTTTTTTTTAAAAAAAAATTTTTTTTTTTTGGTTTTTTTTTTTTTTTTTTTTTTTTTTTTTTTTTTTTTTTTTTTTTTTTTTTTGTTTTTTTTTTTTTTTTTTTTTTTTTTTTTTTTTTTTTTTTTTTTTTTTTTTTTTTTTTTTTTTTTTTTTTATTTTTTTTTTTTTTTTTTTTAAAAGGGCCCCCCTTTCCCTTTAAAAACCCAATTTTTTTGGGGGAATTTTTTTAAAAAAAAAAAAAGGGGGGGAAAAAAAAAAAAAAAAAAACTTTTCCCCCCCCCTTTCCCCCCCCCCCCCTTTTTTTAAAAAAAATTTTTTTTGGGGCCCCCGGGCCCCCCTTTCCCGTCAAAATTTTACAGGGGGATCCCTGGTCATTAAACAAAAATTTTTGGTGCTAGATCAAGAAATTTTTCCCCCTTGGGTGTATCAGATCACTAGATCCCCTAAGGGTCGGAGCCTTTACCTAGTAAAAACCCGTTCTTGGAACCCAAACGGTAAAGCTAAAGCTTCTTTAATGGCCTCTTTATTCTCTTCGGAAGTAGGGGGATAAAAACTGCCCCAAGGGCTTGGAAAATTTTTTTTGGGTTTGGGTTCCTTCTTAAACCCGGGGCTCCCCCAATTTCCCTCTTCAAAATTTTTAAGACAATTTGTCTAAGAACATCCGGAAAAGGGGGCCCTGGGCTGTGTATCCACGTGTTTAAAATTGTTGTAATGCTTTCCGCCCGAAAAACTTATTTAATTATTTTGCTTCCCGGTTTTAATGGGGTTATCGGACATCTATGTGACCAAAAAATTGCCCTTTGAGGGGTTTTTCGGGACATAATTGGTCAAAAGTGTTTTCGGGAATGGGCATCACCCCCTCCCCGAAGTCTGAATCCCGGACAACCCACAAAGGGAGTGAAAAAAAAATTGGTTTTTAACCCCCCACCCTTTGGGAAAACATCGGTGCTTTCGGAAAACTTTTCCCTGCGAAGTCCCCTGCTGGGGTAATGTAAAGGGCCCCCTTTATATGTTTTAAGGGACAAACCCCGTATCTACTAGCAGCTGGGGTTTTTCGGCCCATTAGCCAACGCTGCAAGTAAAATATGGACCTCCAAAATTGGGATCGTCTCCTGCCCCTTTTGCAAAGTGCCCTAGTTGATTCCGGAAAAAACGAGTGGGTATGTAAAGCTCTATAGTTTGTGAGCGGTCAACCCCCTTTTCTATAGTTTTTTTTGAACAGAAATTTACGCTTTGATGAATCCCCTTCCTTGTGGGGAAGGTGGATCAGTGTCAGGACGTAGTACGGCGCTCAAATATGGGGAAAAAAAAAAGAAGGAGACTCCGGCTTAAGGGGGAAATTTTGGTTCAGTTTTCCCCCAATTGTAGGAAACCTATGTGTTTTTGCTTCCAGTAAATCTTAAAAAACTTGATTCCCCCTTTTTCCCAAACTGTAGAAGTTCTCTTTTGGGGGGTTCCCTTTTGGAAATTGGGTTTTCCCATCAATGTGCGAAGCATAGAGGGTGGGGGTGTAACCCAAAAAAGCCTCTCATTTTTTGCCAAAACCCCCCCACGTTGAAAATACGAGTGGGTTAGCTCTAATCGTTCTGGGGGTTTGATGTAAGGGGAGATGTTTTAAAATTTGCTAGCGAAGGGTCCTTTTTAAAAAATTTATTGCTGCCTTGTATCTGTATTTAAATGGGGAAATGTTTTTAACCCGGGCCGCTGAAATTGGATAAACGCTGCCACATTTATGCCCGAATTTTTTGGTTGATGATGCCTCCAAAAGTTTTTGGGCTGCTGCAAAAACACCCAAAGGAATCCCAGGTCTTTTCCTCCCCAGATAAAAAGAAGATGAGGCATTCATGCGCAATTCATTCCCTTTCGGGCTGACAAAAAGGAGCGGAAGGGAATTTCAAAAAGGTAAAAGTTAAATTTGGGGAAAAATTTTACAGTTTGATAAGGTTTTCCCCCACCTACTTATGACAATGGTTTAAATTTCTCCCCGCGTGCAATCTTTGATTCCACACCCGGGGATATATGGTGGGGATATTGTCTTCGTTAGGGTGGCCGGGGGCCTGATTTTGATAATTCCCAAAGGGAGGGTTTTTAGTAGTACACCAATTTAAACGGAAAAGAGGGGCCTTTTCCCCAGGGGTTTTTGGGGGGACCCTTTTAAATAAACATAGGTTCGTTTTATCCCTTTTTTTTTTTTTTTTAAACTTTTTTTATTGGATTTTTAAAATTTAAAATAGAAAATTTTCGTCAATTCAAAATATTTTGGCAGGCAATACCGTTTACCCGTGTATAAAAAGCTGCTTCCCAAATGGATAGTAAAAAGTGACAGAAAGCTTTGGGGTTCTAAAAAATGTTGCCCAAAAGGGTCCAGGCATTGGGGAGAAAAAGGGTTAGCATCTCAAGTATAAGTGCCTGATTAGGTTTCCTGTCAGAAAAAAACAGAAAATTTTTACAAAACACTTTTCCATTGGGAATGGGAAATAAGAAAGCAGTTCCCCTGCAGAAAGGTCATAACATGAATAATTAAAAAACCCAGAGGAAAGGTAAAAGAATAAAAGACAAAAAGACAATTTTAAAAAACAACCCAAATGACCCACTATTTAGGAAACCAACTGCTCACGCTAATGAAAATGGGAGTTTATTAAATTTAAAAGGCTTTTTTCGGGAACTTTGGGACCATCCCTTTTTCCCTTTTTTTTTTTTCCCGGTACGTCAGTGGGTGGGGTTGGGTTTGGAGGACCCCTCCATGGATTTCCCTAAATTTAATAGGTCGCAGGGGTGAGAATATGAATATTGCGAGAGGCCCAATAAAAATTAGGCACCGTGATTAGGGTTTCCGGGGTTGAGGTAGTTTGATAAAGGGGGGCCCAGGGAACCCACGAGCCTCTCTCGGTACCAACCGTGAACTTGAAGGATGACATTAATCTCTTTTCATCCTTCGAGAAATACGAGAGGATAAATGGTTTCCCCCATCTTTAAAAAATTTTCTCGTGCGCTGCTCCCGTGGCGTTCCGTTCCAGTTGCCCCGCCCCCAAAAATATTGTTTCAAATGCAACCATACTGACATAGAGGGGTCTTGGTTTCAGCCCCTAAGAGGAGACAGCGTTTGGCCACCCCAAAAAGAGTTCTATGTGGTTAATGCGGGGGGGAATGCACCGTGTCGGGTGCTAAAGCTCCCGGGTTTTACCAATCGGGGGGTCTAGTGTAGGGGAAAGATGGGAGATCGTATTTTTATAAGTTGAGTCCCCAGTGGAGTGGACATGATAAATAAAGAGATCCCAAAAATTTTGCGTTGAGGGGCATAGCCAAGTCCATCCACATTTTGGGTGAAGGGGCTTGGTTGGGAAAATTTGTCCCCCTGTCGGGACATTTGGCGTTGGGGGGAGATTAAATCCAAAATATGCATTGTGCAAGATCTTAAAGTGGGTTTCCCCCCAAACCAAGAAAACCTTTACGGACATTAGTAGACCCGATAGGATCTTGTCGGGTAGATCAGACTTCTAACACGCTCCCCATTTATCAAATGGTGATCTGCCTTCCCCTCCCGTCCCATCCTTAAGATACTGTAGATGCGAAAAAGGGAAAAGGTGTAGTGGGCATTGCATTAGGGATTTAAAAGTTGTTAGAGACACAGACGCATGGGTTCGAAGTTTCCGACCTACAAAAAGAACACCTTTTTTTTCGGGGAAATGGATCTGGGGAGAAAAATTTGTTTTGATTTGATGGGTCCCCCCCTTTCTCCCCTCCATGTGATTATGTGTTCTGGTAATCACCCCCTCTCCCTCCACAATTTAAACATGGGGTTTTTTCCCGGCCTTCGGGAACTCCGAGGTCCCCACAGGGGGTGCTTCCGGGACTTTTGCCAGGGGAGCTGGAGCATTTTGCGGATATGCTTCCAGGTCGCATCGTGTTTTTAAAAAGAAAGAGAAGCCCCTAATCTTCAAGGGGATTTTTAAAAGAATTTAGTGTGGGGGAGGGCCGGGGGATCCCCATGGTCACTAGATTTTTTCTAGGTCAAATTAGAGTACCCCTCGGGGTTTTTTTCCCCTCCAGTCCGGGACATGCCTTGTAGGCTGCCATTTTTAAAAACCTAACGTTCGGGAGGTTTAGGCCACCTGCATTTACAGGGACATTAATTTGCTAAGGGCTTTTTTGGGTCTTTTCCCTGCCCAAATAAAGGGAAAAAAGGGGCTAGTAATTTGTTGACTCCATGTCTTAGAAAAGGGGGGGGGTTTGAAGGGGTTTTAAAAAGTTTTGGAAACAAAATTTTTTATTGCAGGGCTCTACCCCCAGGGGAGGGGAGCCCGCCTTTAAGGGGTATCCGAGTTTCCTTTTAAACAAGGGGGAAAAATTTTAGGTTATAATAGTATTGGAGTCCTCCCAATTTTTATTCCTAAAATGTAATGGTGAATCCCCCGGGATGATACCAAGTTCAGATCCGGCAGGTGGATTTCGGGAGTGGTGGGCCTATTTCCAATAGCCCCTTTTTTAAGCTTGGGAAATCTGTACCCAAGGTATCTCCAAACCCCTTTGAGAAAATGAAAATCCTTGGCGGGTGTTCAATCGGGGGAGAGAAATAGCAAAGGTCATCGGCAAAGGGGGTAGTTTTGTCTGGCTACCCCCCAACTTTGACCCCGTGAAAAGGTCCGAGTTTTCCCAAATGGTATTAAGAGTTCTAGGGCAATGTCAAAATAAAAGGGGGGGAAAGGAAAAACCCCTGGCGGGTCCTTTTTTGGGGGGATCGGTGAGACAAAAAACCGGGGGGGGGTGTGGGCCCTGGCCCGGGGGGGGTCACTGTAATGGCAAAAAAAGATTTCTGAAGCTTCCCCTTACCCCATCTGACAAGAACCCCCAGCCACTCCACCGGACATTGCGAACGCTTTTTCAGCGCATTGCAACCATGAAAAGACCGGTGGGAGAGGAGGGATCCGTCCATTCACCAACACCGCCAGCCCTTTTCTAAGGTTTCCCACTGCGGCTCGCCCTTTGATAAAACCCCTTTTTTGGGCGCCGGCCCAAGGGGGGATGGAAACAGAGTCGTAACCTGTCGGCCATGATTTTTCCCAGGATTTTTAAACAGTGTCTATCTTGAGATTGGGGGTATAAAGAAGGGAGAAGGGGGATCTTTCCCCTTTTTTGGGATTATTTTTATGAAAGCTTTTTTTTGACTTTTGGGCTTTTTTTTCCCCTTTCTTTGATTTTTTTATTAAAGAATCAGTCAGTAAGGAGTCGGGGATTTTTTAGAATTTTATAATCTCTCCTAAAACCCGTGGGGTTTCCCGGGGCTTTCCCAGAGGTCAGCTGGGGGATACCATTTGTACATCCGAGTGGAAAATCTCTGCGTTGAGCACTCAGGTTCTGGGGCATCTGGCAGAGAAAGGGGAATCAGGAAGTCTTTCCCCCCCAGCCGTGTGTAGGGGTGGGGCTGTGTCAGGGGATACGTTGCTCATAAAAGAAATTTAAGGGGTGTTGATTTATGGGGGTCAATGGGCGGCCCCTTCGGGAGTGGTATGGATGTAAATTGAGGGCTTAACTGCCTTGGGGCACCTAATAGTATTTTCCCCCGCCTTGTTGCCTATCGGGAAAAGGGTGGGCTTCAAGTGGGGACGCTGGATTTCTTCCCTGCGGCCCAACCATAGGGCAAAAACCCTTTTTGGGGTTTTCCCCAGTCTCTCCCCGTTCTCCTCAGAGCAGTTAATAAAATTTTTTGTATGTCGCCCTCACCCTTTTCGTTGCGCCTTTGTATTCGTTTTAATTTGCGCCTATAAATGAGGTGTAGGCTATAAATTTTGCCCCCAAGGGCGGCTTGGCTGCAGCCAAAAAGTGAGGGGTCTTTGAGTGTTGCGTATTGCAGATGCGAACTCTAGCCACCAACTTCACCGCATCAGCAAAAGCCTCTCTTAGCCCTGTGGTGGGGGAAACCAAATAAAGTCCCCCCCCCCTGGGGAAAAATGTCCGCTATCTCGGTTACTACCGGAGAATGATCCCAAAAAATTTTATCTAAAATCTCGGAGGGGGGGTACAACTCTTTTCTAGATCTTGGGAGACAAGATGTGGTCCAATCGGGACCCTGATTTCTGTATGGGGAAAAAGGAGAAATTTCCCCGCTATCGGGGTGTAGGTCTCCCATCCATCCCCCGCCTGGTGGATCTCAGAAAAATTTTAAGTCCCCAAAAACCGGGGTTTTCGCACCCGTGAGGTCAGGGAACACAAACAGTTCCCCCTTCCTGTCCAGAACTTCATCTGGACACGTTTTGCCTCCCCTAAAACAAAGAGGGGCAGCGTCTTTCTGGATTACACCGCCCTTTTACAAAAAAAGGCCATTTTGAAGTTGGGGGCCCTAAGAGTTGAAAAACTCGTAGGCTTCCATTGTGACTAATTTTTAAAAAGCGACCATCTCCGTCCTGGGCAGAGTTAGGAGATTAGTTGGGGGGGAAGTTCCTGTGCACTAAAGTGATGACCCCCCGCTTTCCCGCTTTGGCTGGGGGGGGCCGAATAAGTGACCAAACCCACAATTTTTTCATACGAAAAAAGTCGTCTTGGCTTAGGTTTGGGGCTCCTGGGAGGACTATGTCTGGGTGGGGTTTTTTTTAGAGGCGGGGGACTCTAACCCCCTTTTTTTGGGGATCGGAGCCCCCCTTTATTTCCAAAGAAATTCTCAGGGGTGGAGGGGGCTTAAAAGAATGGGGAGGCTACAGATGCTGGCGAGAGAAACAAAAAAGTTCTAATTTTGGCTCGGACTCAGATCAAAGGAGTGAAACCCAAACAAAAAAGAAAAAAAACAATACACAGTAAAAAGCGCAAAGTTTGATATAACATATAAAACAGGATAAGGCGCGCAAATTTTAGGGAGTAACCCACCGACTCCCAAATTGCGTTTGGGGGGCTTCCTTTTTTTTCTGGCACGGGGAAAACCTAAGAGAAAAAAAAGGGCCCGGGGGGGTATATTGGAAAAAATAAAGCCTCCAACCTTCCTGCCAGAAAGAAAAAAAACGCGTGTCTCCCAAAGGTGAACCTAGTGCAAACCCGACTATAGATAAAACAGCAAGGCGCATCACATGCTGCATAGGTAGTAAGGAAGAATAAGTGGAATTCCTTCATACAGTATGGCTACGTGATGTGGGGGTGCCAAACAATCATGTGCTAAGTCCTAGAAAAGGGCCTGAGAGCAAGGCCAAAGTATCCCCATCTGGAGAGTTAATCACGGTCCAGAGCGCAAGAATGCAGGAGAAGACAAAGGAAGGGGGATCAAATTCCATCCCGGAGTTGGGGAGCGTTGGGGGATTTCAGCGGGGGGAGAGTTCGAAGATCCCCGTTCCCTAGGGGGTGAAAAAATGAGGGCAGAGGGGGAGAAAAGGGCTGTCGCGTTGCCGGGGGGAATGAACCGCCGATGGGGCAGGTTCAAAAACCGGAGGGCGTCCTCTTCTCTTGGCAGGGAAAAAAAACTTTTGGGGGGGGGTTGGAGAAGCATTTAAAGGGGGGAAAGGGGAAAACGGGCCTTTCTGGCAAATATCTGGAACAGATGTTGCTGAAAGGCCGGGGGGTCGCTTGGAGACAACCATGGAAAAATCTTCAAAGTTAGAACCCCGTGGCCCCCCGGGCGGGGAGGGTTTCAGCTTCATATGCCTTTAAGAAAATCTTTTTTATCGTTTAGCAAGTATTTATGATGACCGTACGGGGTTTTTCTATTCCCCTGGGCTCCTGACAGGGTGCTAGCGAGGGTTCGGGGGCCCAAACGATGCCTCTCTCAACCGCAGGTGCCTTAATCCCAAGCGCTCGCGGGGAAAGGGGAGATTTGGGAAGTTCCTGGAGGTCGGCCTGCTTCACCTGCTCCAGGAGGCCCCCCCCAATTCTCAGGGGTTCCCCTCAGGGGGCGGTTTTCTAGGTCTTCTATACGGGCTTAGGGGGGGTCTTGAGCCTTATTGCAGAGGACCTTTGCGGTGCGTATGTCATTTTCTGTCTCTACTGCGGGCCCCATGCTTGCTCCTCCCTCCTTTAGTCGTGCCCTTATGTCATGGCAGCTTTCTCAGGGATCATGCAGGGCTCCTCATAGTTGCCTGCAGTAGGGGTATGTCCTGGTACTTCCTGGGCCCTGCCCTATAGTCATAGCTGTGGGAAAGGGGGGGTTCCCTTTTGTAGGGGCCGGGGGGGGGGGCAGCCACGCAGCCTAATACCGGGGTTCGCCTGCTTTTGCTCTCCCCATGACACGGGGGCGGGCCCCCATTTGGTTTTCCTCCGGCCCCTGCGAGCGGGGTAGCGGGGACGCTCCTTTTTGGTCTCCTAAGGACGTACTGTCCATCCCCTTGTTGGCTAGGGTGTAGGGGGGCGCCTGGTGGGGGCCGGTCGCGCCCTTTAAAAGGCCGTTGTATGGGCAGAACAGGGGGGCGGAGAGGAGCTCTCACCGCTCACATCCTCGTGCCAGCGCCGGAACCGGAAGTCCGTTTTATCCATATTAACATGGTACCCTGAAAGAGAACCCATCTCCTGCAATCCTCGCAGCACCTCCTGCAGGTTGCGCCGTGGATCTTTCAGAATTATCAGCACATCATCCGCAAAAGCCACTACGTCCAAAATCGGGGAATCAGCCAGATTCCCATCAGTGGACGAGTTAGGCTTTAGATGATACAACAGCGGGTCAAGTGCGAGATCAAAGAGCAATGAGGACAATGGACAACCCTGCCTAGTGCCCCTGAACATATCTATGGGAGGGGTTACCAAGCCATTAACCAAATGATTGGTAGACGAGCCTTCCTGAGTGTAGGAGATGAAATTTCTGAAGACAGGGCCAAAATTTCTTCGTAACAGGGTAGCAGACAGAAAGGGCCACGAGACCCTGTCAAATGCCTTTTCGGCATCCAGGCTTAAAAGCATCAAGATGCCCGGAGAAGGTCCCGAGGCCCTCACCGTCGCCCCCACCACAGTCTGAATATTCTTAACCGCTTGGCGTCCCTGCACGAAGCCCCTCTGCACAGGATGGGCTATATCAGGGAGGAACGCCTGAAGGCGAGTCGCCAAAATCTTAGTCAAGAACTTGTAGTCGTTATTGAGTAGAGCTATTGGGCGGTAGTTTTTGACCAAAGTATGATCCTTACCCGGTTTTGGGAGCAGGATCGTACATGATTCTGAGAATAAGTCCATTGCCCTCTGATCCCGGTAAATTGCATTATATAGACTAGTCAGTGTTGGCGTCACTTCAACTGATAAGAGTTTATAAAATTCACAACTATAACCGTCTGGCCCAGGTGATTTCTTATTGGGCGAGGACTTTATGGCCTGCCTCACCTCCTCTTCCGAGATTGGGCTATCTAAAAAGGCCTGTTGCTCGGCAGTAAGTCCTGGGAGAGTGCTGGCCTCAAATAATGAATTTATCTTATCCATTTCAGTGGGTGGCGCTCTATAAAGATCCTCGAAAAAGTCGACAAACAACCTTGAAATCTCCTCTGGTGCCGTGCATGGCACTGCAGAGGTTGGATCCTTCAGTACTAATACCGGTTTACGGCTATGATGGGACCTAACCAATTGCGCCAGCATCCGACTGTCTCGATTCGCCCCCCAAAAGTATCTATTCTGGTTAAGTTTAACCAACCAGTTAGCCTGACTCTGAACATAAGCATCTAGGACTGCTTTGGCTTCTTTGTAAGTTGTTTCTGTGGCCTCCGAGGGGTTGGTCGCCAATTCTCTTTGTGCTGATAGCGGTGTGGTCTGCAACTTTTCAAATTTGGTTTGTGCCTCCCTTCTCCTACCCGCAACATAATTAATAATATGGCCCCTCATTACCGCTTTTGCCGCAGCCCAGAACAAAGGGACATCTCATATATGCGCTAGATTATCATCTACATAATTGGTCCAATGAATTTGCAGGAAGGACTTAAAGTCCTCAGATTGTAGCAAATAACCCGGGAATCGCCAAAATCTGCTTTTGACATGTGATGTTGGGCGCGAGATCAGCAAGGCGACTGGAGCATGATCGGAGATAGCTATGGTGTGGATTGTGGTATCCAGGACCCTCTCCCACAGCCCCAGGGAAATTAGAAAGTAGTCTATTCTCGTGAAACTTTTATGTACCGCGGAATAATATGTGAACTCCTTTGCTCCCAGATTTAGGGTGCGCCAAGGATCACAAAGCGCGTTATCGTCTGCCAGGCTCAATATGTCCCTAGCAGTCGGGGATAGCGACCGATTTATTGCCGATCTGTCTAGAGTGGGACACTGAGTTGCATTAAAATCTCCTCCCAAGATTACATTTGTGTCTGCCCTGGATGTCAGGAGGGAGTTTAACTTGGCAAAAAAGTTTGAGTTAGATAAATTAGGAGCATATACATTTACCAATGTGTATGAGATATCCTGCAGCAATATTTTTAGCAAAAGGTATCTGCCTCCTTCATCTTTTACCTCTTCCTCTATCGAATATTCCAGTCCCTTTCGGAATAAAATCCAAAAGGAAAACAACGGGTCCAGCGATGGATAATCTTTAAGCCAAGTTTACTTATATGAAGGCACAAATAGGAGGGTACAGACAGGGATAAAGCACCGATGCGTTTCGGGCGTATACAGACGCCCTTGTTCACGGTATGATTTCACAAACAAAATGACATTCTTAAATAGTTAAAAACAGGGGGTGGTCTAGTGATGACATCACTTCCTCCCGCATCCAAAATGTATTGCACATGAACAGCTCACCTGTGTTACAAACAGGAATAAAATGCATGACAACATATGATAATATATCAATCAATAGATGTATGCCAAGTCAAAGCGGCTATTAAGACCCTGTGGAGCACGTGAATCTAACTTATAAATCCATGCAGCTTCACGTATGCGCAGCATATGTTGGCGATCCCCTCCATATTTGGGTGGTTTGATTCTTTCTATTCCGTAGCAGCAGAAGCTATCAACTGATCCTCCGTGGACCTCTACAACTACAGGATTACTTGCACACAACTACAGGATTATATCAACCAAACTGATTATTATAGATAAAAGGGTTGAAGAAAATAGGTTATACTAAGAATCAAATAAAAAAAGCAAGAGTAAAAATGCAGAACAAGACACAGGCAGATTTATTAATAGAGAAAGAAAAAAAGCCTAACGAAAAGAAAGGAGCTATTGCATGCACAACGAAGTATAGCGTAGAATTCAACCAAATCAAACAGATTTTCTATAAAAACATTGGTATCCTAAGACAAGACCCCTTAACAGCGAGTATAGTGGATATGGGAATAGGTTTTGTAGCTCGGAGAAACTGTACTATAGGTAACCACATATCCCCTAGCTGCTTCACTGAAATAAGAAAAAAAGATACCTGGCTCTCGTGTAAAGGTTTCTTCCCCTGTGGTAAAAAGAGATGCGGTACATGTAAATTTGCAAACAAGAGAGACACATTCAATGACATGGAACATACCAACAAAAATTACAGTATCAAGGAGTTCATTAATTGTGATACTGAGTATGTAATCTATGCCATTGAGTGTACTATATGTCATAAATTATACATTGGCAGCACAATACGTAAGATGAAAAATCGCATTTCAGAACATCTCACTCACATTAAGCAGGGCCTCCCCTCCCATTCTGGTGCAGCGAAGCACTTTGTAGAGGTCCACGGAGGATCAGTCGATAGCTTCTGCTGCTACGGAATAGAAAGAATCAAACCACCCAAATATGGAGGGGATCGCCAACATATGCTGCGCATACGTGAAGCTGCATGGATTTATAAGTTAGATTCACGTGCTCCACAGGGTCTTAATAGCCGCTTTGACTTGGCATACATCTATTGATTGATATATTATCATATGTTGTCATGCATTTTATTCCTGTTTGTAACACAGGTGAGCTGTTCATGTGCAATACATTTTGGATGCGGGAGGAAGTGATGTCATCACTAGACCACCCCCCGTTTTTAACTATTTAAGAATGTCATTTTGTTTGTGAAAGCATACCGTGAACAAGGGCGTCCGTATACGCCCGAAACGCGTCGGTGCTTTATCCCTGTCTGTACCCTCCTATTTGTGCCTTCATATAAGTAAACTTGGCTTAAAGATTATCCATCGCTGGACCCGTTGTTTTCCTTTTGGATTTTGTCTTTGGGGCCGTGGCTGGCGGTCGGGATCCGGAGCGAAGGAGAGCCAGAGGCAGTGCTGGATGTCTTATTCTGTTATAGCCGTACACGGACTTGCATGGTGAGCGCATTCCCATTAACTTTACTTTGCGTCCTTTCAGAATAAAATGGCCACCCCTCTCGATTTGGAAGAGTAATTGGCCATGTGGCAGGACCCCACCAAGGCCCTCGTAGACCCACCATGTTGCCTTTTTCTCCAATGAGTTTCTTGCAGAAAGATGATGTCGTTTTAGATGTACGCCACCTTCTTTTTTTTAATTAGGCGTTTTGAGTCCTGTCACCCCCCGAAATCAGCCTAATTGGTCCCTCTCTGAGATACCATCCACAGTCCCCCTCATGTTACCCATCCGCAGCCCTTGTATGATGTTTTTCCTTTAATTACCGGGGGGCCCCCCATTGGGGCCCACGAGCGACGGGGACACCTTCCTGCCCCATATGATTCAAGGTAGGGGCCCGGGCCCCTTTTCCAACTATCCCTTTCTTTAGGGGGCAAACCCAAAGAGCAGACCCCAACAATTAAAACAGCAAAAATAATAAAAAAAACCCAAATTTAACATTCGGGACCCGAGTTGGGTCCTGGAACACGACTAACATCAGTTTGATTTTAAACAGCTCATCGCAGTAACAAGGAAAAAGGGGTGCTTGACCAAAAGTTTCCCTTTGTCCCCCTATGCGTAATAACCTTGGCTAACCCCCTCAAGTGAAAATGGGGTCTACTTGAGCGGGGTCCTAAAAAATCATCGCCGCCCTCCCCTGCCCCTTTTAGTTTTTGCAGGGTACAGAGCAAAAAGCGTAGGGTCTGCTCGGGAGCCCTGCAAACGGGGGGTAAACGCTTTCTTTTTTGGGTACCGGGCAGAGAAACCTGGAACATCAAAAATTTTTGGGCCCCTCCACATAAGATTGTCGCGCCCCCTTAAAAGCCCCCCAGCACCTGCCCTTAATTGCCCAATTGAGGTTTTTGCTATCACTGGGTGGGGTTTTCATTCTCCCCCCCCTTCCTGCCTTGGGGGCCCCCAACTGTGACCTTTTCAATGACATTTGCTGTGGGAACATCAATATCTAAGGTTTTAGGAAGTTTTTCTGAAAGGGAAGGAAAATTTAAGGGGTCCCCTGTGAGGACCGGGGACCCCACAAAGCGGAGGTTTTTCCCCCTTCACGATTTTCCAGATCTTCGACCCGGTCTCTTAAAATCGCCCAGTTCCCTTGTTTTGTGCAGGATTGTTCCACAGTAGAGGTGGTGACTTAAAATGTCCCCCTTTTCTAAAGCGCCACTAATTTGCGTTTTAAACTGTTATCTTTGTTTACGCAGATTTAATCGAGTGTGTAGAACCCCAATTTTGTTTATCCCATATGGGCTCATCATTTTGGAGACCTCTTGGGCTAGGCGAAAGGGGTTAAGGTTCATTGCCGTGGGGGCCCGGGGACTAGATGGGGCGTCTGGGTGGGGGTAGGGGTCCCCTCCAAGAGGGGTTCCAGGAAAGCTGGGCCCCCCCAGCACCACCCCCGGGGGGGGACCTGAGCCATGTTAAAGGGCCCCTATTTAGGAGTTTTAGGGGCTCTTTAAATGAAACTAGACGCCCTCGTACTTTCGAGGGCCCGTTACGTGGGTGGGGATGTTGTTACGTTGTTCCTTTTTGTTTGGGCCTTTTGGATGATATTTGTCCACCCCCCATTACCAGGAAAGGATGGGGATGTTGATAAATTTCGGGAGACACGGGGGATGCAAAATCAATATCAATAAAGTAGTAAACCTTAACCTTTTTAAAATTTGGGGGCCTACGGCGGGGGGGGTTGCACAGCACCTACTGAAAAAATTTAAATTTGTTCACCCAAAGTCTGGCAGCTCATATACACTTCCTCAGCAAAGCTCCAAGCCTATTCAGCCAGTCACAAGCCTCTGGCACCCACTGGTGGTCAAAGCTCGCTAGTGCTTTCCCTTGAGCACTTATAAGAGAAGTCTTAACCCTCACAATGCCTTTTGTGCACCACACCGTTCCACCACCTATCTGATGGCAGGGAGGGTTACAGCATCCAATGGCTCATTCTAAAGTCCGAGTCCCGGTTATTTTTAGCCCCCTGCAATGGGGCTAAAAAGTCGCAGGGCGTTTTTGATGGTGTCCCCAAAAATTTAAAGGCGGCTGTCTTTCCCGCCTTTGTGGGGCCCGTGCAAGGGGAGAGAAGGATCCTGGGGGGTTCTCCCCCCCTAAAATGAGTGCCAGCATTGGAGAATCTGCCCCCCCCGCGGAGGAAAGTCCACACACCCAGCCGGTTGGGGCCCTTACCTGTCCTCCGTGACCCTGGGTGGGCAGGTTGCAGGTCCTGGGGCCAAATGGCCGCAGCCCACCCCCGTTGTGCAACAGCACCAATAAGTGGAAAGTCCCCAGCAGACTCCGCCACCAGCCGCCTCCACCTCCGCCCTCCCCACCCGTCTCTCGATACTTCACCAGACACCGGGCTTCCACGCTCTGAAGTCAGTCACCCCCGTACCCCCTCCCTGGCGATCGCGGGCCCGCCCAAAAGTCCCCCTGCCTTTTTTTCTCCGAGGTCCCTCCCCCCTCCGGCTCCCGGGTCCACCACCTCCGCCTCGCATACCGACCTCCCCGCACCCGCAGGGGGAACCGCCCCCCCGCCACTTCTCGCGTCCCGTCGGCCGCTCCTCCTCCACTCGTCGGGTTCCCGGGCCACCGCCCCCCTCCGCCGTTCTGGCGCCGGGGTCCCCCTCAGTGCGTCCGGTCCTCGTTGGTCTGCTCCCCTCCATTCTTTGGCCCCGGGCCCCCGGGGAACCACACGGGACCCGCCCGCTCGTAACTTTCGGCCGATCTCCCTAAAACCCCTCCGGTCGTCCTTCTGGACCACTCCGCCCGGCGGGGTAAGTGGGGAGTTTTCCCCGAAGGGGAAATGCGCCCCCGCACGGCCTCCCTGTACACTGTCCCCCGGCTGAGATGTATGGCGCGTTTTTCCTCCGTCTTACAAAGAAGCGCCCCCAATCCCCCCGGGCAATCGCGGCCCCCCCCGGGCTGCGGAGAAAGGGCCTTCACTCCTTGACTACGGGGTAGTAGGGTTTCCAATCGCAGGCCCTTTCTGCCCTGGGCTAATGTTTTACCAGTCTTTTTGCAGGTTTTAATTTAATTTTTGCCCAAAAAGGGCTTATTTTAGGCCCCTGGAGCAGGAGCCTGATAAAATGCGGTACACTCGTACCCCCGCCCCCGGGGAAATTCGCGCCTTCTCTTTTTTCTTGGGAAAAATTCTTCAGCTGCTCGAACCAGTACCTTTTGTTGGGGTCCCTAATAACACACTGAGCTATTAGGAAATGGAGAACAGGGTTTTAATTTTTTTGTATACAAGAAGAAAAAAATTTCCCACCACCAGGGGGCAAAACATTTAAAAAATGCAGTTACATGACAAGAATCTAGAAACAACATATTTCTAAAATTTTGTTTTCAGGTCAAAGAATGTATGATATAGCCAAAAATGATTGTCTATAAAAAAATGGGGGCTCATGTTCAAAGCTGTGGTGATGGGGAAATGTGGAAGCCTGAAAGCAAAAGTTCAAAATTGTTACCGTTTTGCTTGGATGTAAAATATATTTATTGGATAACTTTAAAACAAAAAAAATTTAATAAATGTAAATATGCAAAACGCTGCGTAAGTGGAAAAAAGTTTTTTACAAAAACAAGAAAAACATTTTGGGGGGTCGAATTTGTTCTGAGAAATAGTATTGCCTCCTCAATCTGCTCTAATTACACAAAAATAATTTAAAAAAGTAATCTCATTATTTTTCCCGGCTAGAGAACGGCCTCTCTACACTAAATTGGGTTTTGGTAAAGGCGTGACCCAAGGGGCAAAAATCTCAAACAATCTTTGGGGATTAAAAGGGCGGAGTGTGGGTCCTCTGGACCTCCGCAAGCGTTGTAAAAACCTCACCCCGGGAGGAGCTAATAGGGCCCGGTTTTTTACCAGAGCCCCCCGCAAGCGGGAGGACTTCTGCGGGGGGGGAGTCTACCAAATCGCTACCCCCGAGTGACTTGCTTGCGGGGGCACAGGTGTGGCTGGTACAAAAAGTAAGACAAGCCGAGTCAGGGACAGGCGGTTTAAGGTGGGAAAGGGGGCAAAAATCGTGGTGTAGGACGAAAAAAGAAGGTTCGGGAAACGGGAATCAGGACAAGACTCAATTTGACGCTTTCTCGTAGGCAACAGCACTAAAATCCCGCGGGAACGTGCTGGGGCTTACCAAATTAGGCCCACGCCCGGGCAAAAACCCAAAATCGGGGCGGGCCCCTTAAATTAAAAGAGCTGGTGCGCCCCCGGGGCCCTAAAAGGGCGGAGAGCGTGCCCGTCGGGAGAAGACCGCGGGGGGAAAAAGGAGCGGGCTGGGAAGTGTACCGTCGGGGGAACGAGTAGTCCCGGCCCGGCCCCAGGCCCCCGGCGCCACTCGCCCCCGCCAAGGGGGGTGCCGGACAGAGAGCGCCCGCACCTGACCAAGGGCTGTGGGGCACTCGTTCAGGGGATAAAAGAATTGCCTCAGGGACAGTCAGTTTGAAATGGTTAAAATCCCCCTCCTCTTTGAAAGCAATGAGAAATTTTTCTGAAAATCTGATCAATCTTTTGCTCTGGGGGGCGGAATCTATCCCCGCGGTAACGCTTTGCCTGCTCCATGTCATCCAAATACTTTTCAAAATTAAACTCCTCTTGTGAGGGAAGGGAAAATAGAGCGTAGCCTGGCAAGACCCAATTTCCCTTTTTTTCTTGGGACTGCATTTAAGAATGGACCAATTTATTTTAAATTTTGGGATTCGGAGGGGGGTCCACTTTTAACAACCCAACTCCTGCAAAATGGGGGAGACTCCACGACTCTGACCCACAGCCCTGCTGTATACATCCTCACACACCCATATACACCATTCACACACGTATACATCCCATATACACCCCTCATACACCATATACATCCCATATACACCACTTACACACCGCACACCATAGTTTGTAAGGCCAAAAAAAGACAGATGTCCATCCAGTCCCGCCTATTTTGCTAAAGTGTTGACCATATACATCCCACACACACTATTCCCACACAAAATTTCATCCCACAACCCATTCACAACAATACACCCTACACCATTCCCACATGCACACATCCCGCCCATGCAACATTTCCCACCCATATAAACCCCGATACCCATTCCCACACTGCACATATCCCATATACACCACTACACACCATTACTCCCAAAATTTCACCCCCCACACTGTAAAAATTCCAATATAATAAATTTTACAAACCAAATACATCCAATATACACCTCTCCCCACTTAACATCCCGTAACATCCTCACCATGTATACACCCATATACACCACTCAACCCTTTCACAACTCACATACCATAAATTTCCCATACACACCACTCACACACCATATTCATCCCATACACACCACTCACACACCATATTCATCCCATGTACACCACTCACACACCATATAAACCACTCACACATCATTTACATCCCATATACATCACTCACACACCTATAACCACCCCAAGCAAACATCCATTACACCCCCCTCACACACATAATATCCCGTTCCCATTCCACCCCTTAAACCGGGGTGTGGAGTTGGTTAAGCCAAAGCTACACTCCGGTACGACCCGATGTGCAAAACCAAATATTTTTTCCATATAACTCAGCATTTTGGGTAACACCGACCTGGGCAAATATCCAAATCTTTTTGCTGGTGAAAACATCCCCATATCTCAGGGGTTCCCAAAACCGAACCGACAGGTTTTCCCCAATTTCCCTCCATTTTTCGCCCCTTTTTTCCCCTTTATTCTTCCCAAACTCTTTGCACCCCATCAAACCCGTTCTATTTACTTTCATCGCTCCAAATCCCCCGTTTTCAATCTTCTATTTTTCGTACTATTTTGCAAACTCTTTGCCAACGCTTCCTATGATGAGATTGCAGTCAAGGCCTCTTCACCTTTTTTTGTGAAATAATTCCAGACCTGTGTAATGTGTGTTGCCTGGTGCTTGCATGGACGACTGTGATCTCACTCTTATAAAGCTTACGAGCCGCCTCCACTGCTGTGTCTGTCGCGTTAGAACTGATAGACCTTGTGATGAGCGACTTGTTGATATTTCCCCTGGACGTCCATCTCTTGGCTTTTGAATGGACGGACTTCATTTCATATTCCTCCAGCTGTAATGGCCTCACAGGATGCAGTTTGGCAATTTTCTTGGCCCAGAGATGCTATCGATGAGCTGGATGCTGCTTCTCTTTTCTTGGGAAATCTTCTTCATGGCTGCTCGAACCAGTGACCTTTTGTTTGGGAATCAGCCTAATGACACACTGAGCTATTAGGGAATGTGAGAACAGGTTGTAATTTGTAATATACAAGAAGAAAATATTGTTCCACCACCAGGAGCAAAACAGTAACAATGCAGTTACATGACAACAGGAATCTGCGTAACTAAGCATATGCTAAATAGTTGCAGGTCAAAGTAATGTATGATATAGCCAAGATGATTGTCTATAAAATGATGGGAGCTTCATGTTCAAAGCTGTGGTGGATGGTGAAATGTGGAGCCTGAAAGTCAAAAGTTCAAAACATTGTTACCGTTTTGCTTGTCGATGTAAAATATATTTATTGGATACAACTTTAGAACACAAAAAAACGTTAATAAATTGTAAATATGCAAAACGCTTCCGTAAGTGGGAAAAAAGTTTTCAACAAAAAAAGTACTGAATAACATTTGTGGAGTCTATGAATTTGTTCTGAGAAATAGTATTACCTCCATCAGATTTGCCTTCATAGACTACATCAAATCTAATCTCATTATTTCCAGGCTAGAGAACGGCCTCTCTACACTAACTTGGGTTGGTGGTAAAGCGGTGACCACAGGGGCAAACACCTTTAACAATCTCAGGGTATAAAAGAATTGCCTCAGGCACAGTCAGTTCTGAAGAATGGTTAAAATCTTCTGCTTCTTTGAAAGCAAGTGAGAAATTTTGCTGAAATCTGATCAATCTGTTTGCTATGGGAGCAGAATCTTATCCCCTGCGGTAACGCTTTGCCTGCTCCATGTCATCCAAATACTTTTCAAAATTAAACTCCTCATGTGATGAGACTGAGGATATGGGAGCAGCAACACTGGCAAGACCCAATTCCTTTTGCTCTTGGCACTGCATTGAACGAACTGGACCAATTTATTATACATTTTGGGATTCAGAGACGGTCCATTTGATAACGACTCCAACTCCGACTCCTGCAAAATGGGCACCGACTCCACGACTCCGACTCCACAGCCATGCTGTATACATCACTCACACACCATATACACCATTCACACACGTATACACTCACCGGCCACTTTATTAGGTACACCATGCTAGTAACGGGTTGGACCCCCTGGATTGAGATTGGTGACTGTGGAGGCCATTTGAGTACAGTGAACTCATTGTCATGTTCAAGAAACCAGTCTGAGATGATTCCAGGTTTATGACATGGCGCATTATCCTGCTGAAAGTAGCCATCAGATGTTGGGTACATTGTGGTCATAAAGGGATGGACATGGTCAGCAACAATGCTCAGGTAGGCTGTGGCGTTGCAACGATGCTCAATTGGTACCAAGGGGCCCAAAGAGTGCCAAGAAAATATTCCCCACACCATGACACCACCACCACCGTTGATACAAGGCAGGATGGATCCATGCTTTCATGTTGTTGACGCCAAATTCTGACCCTACCATCAAAATGTCGCAAGAAGAAATCGAGACTCATCAGACCAGGCATAGTTTTTCCAATTTTCTACTGTCCAATTTCGATGAGCTTGGGAAAATTGGAGCTCATTTTCCCTGTTCTTAGTGAAAGGAGTGGCACCGGTGTGGTCTTCTGTTGCTGTAGCCCATCTGCCTCAAAGTTCGCCGTATGTGCGTTCAGAGATGCTCTTCTGCCTACCTTGGTTGTAAGGGTGGCTATTTTGAGTTCACTGTTGCCTTTTATCAGCTCGAACCAGTTCCCCATTCCCCTTTGACCTTGGCATAATACAAGGCATTTCCGCCCCAGGGCTGCGCTCACTGGATGTTTTTTCTTTTTCGGACCATTCTCTGAAAACCTAGAGATGGTTTTGTGCGTGAAAATCCCAGGAGATCAGCTTTTTTCTGAAATACTCAGACAAGCCCTTCTGGCACCAAAACCATGCCACGTTCAAGGCACTCAAATCACCTTTCTTCCCCATACTGATGCTCGGTTTGAACTGAGGAGATTGTCTTGACCATGTCTACATGCCTAAATGCACTGAGTTTTCCGCCATGTGATTGGTGATTTTGAAAATTAAGTGTTAACGAGCAGTTGGACAGGTGTACCGAATAAAGTGGCCGGTGAGTGTACATCCATATACACCCTCACCACACCATTATACATCCCTTTTACAACACTTACACACAGTTTTACATCCCGTATACACCAAATAAACACCATTATACTCCTGAATTTCATTATTCCCACACCGCACATCATAGTTTGTAAGGCCGAAAAAAGACAGATGTCCATCCAGTTCTGCCTATTTTGTTAAAGTGTTGACCATATACATCCCACACACACTATTCCCACACCATATACATCCCACATACACCATTCCCACACTGCACATTCCCTTAAACACCAATCACACCATTATTACATCCAATATACACCACTCACACACTGTATACATCCAATATACACCACTCACACCGTATAGATCTCATATACACCACTCACACACTGTATACATCCAATATACACCACTCACACACTGTATACATCCAATATACACCACTCACACTTTTTTACATCCCATGTAACCCTCACACTCCAATATATACACAACTAACATACCAAATACTTCCTGTCCACACCACTCACACACCATATACATCCCATATACACCACTCACAGATCATATACATCCAGTATACACCACTCACACACCAAATACATCCCATATACACCATTCACACATATATATATCCCGTATACACCACTCACACCCCATATACCAGGGCTGTGGAGTTGGTAAGCCAACCGATCCTGGTCAAGTAGTCAACATCTTTGGCTGTGAAACATCCCCATATCCTCAGGCTTCCTCCACCGAACCTGACAGCTCCATCAATTTCTCGCTCCGTTCGCCCCTTTGCCCTTGATTCTTCCAAACCCATTTTGCCCAAAACAGAGCCGGTCTATTGGGCTTTCATCTCATCGCTCCAAATCCCCCGTTTTCAATCTTCTATTTTTCGTACTATTTTGCAAACTCTTTGCCAACGCTTCTTATAATGAGATTGAAGTCGAGGCTTCTTCACCTTTTTTTGTGAAATCATTCCAGACCTGTGTAATGTGTGTTGCCCGGTGCTTGCATGGACGTCTGTGATCTCACTCTTACGAAGCCTACGAACCACCTCCACTGCCGTGTCTGTCGCAATGGACCTTGTGATGAGCCGACTTGTTGATATTTTGCCTGGACGTCCATCTCTTGGCTTTTGAATGGATGGATGGACTTCATTTCGTATTTTTCCAGCTGTCATGACCTCACAGCATATACATCCCATATACACCATTCACACACCATATACATCCAATACACACCACTCACACACCGTATACATCCCGTGTACATCACTCACACATCGTTATTAACCATCCCAAACATCCCATATATCATGATCAACCATTATACCCACTCAACCTATTATCCCATATTAAACCCCTCACACCCATATCACCACTCAACGCCATAATCCTCCCCGAATTACACCACTCCCCATTTCCAAAATTTACATCCCGTATACACCACTCGCACACCATATACACCATTCACACACGTATACATCCCATATACACCACTCACACACCACATACACTGTACACATCCCGAATACACCACTCACACACTGTACACATCCCGTATACACCACTCACACACTGTACACATCCCGTATACACCACTCACACACTGTACACATCTCATATACTCCACTCACACATCGTATACATCGCATATACAACACTCACACACCATATACACCACTCACATCACACAACACTTACCTGGCTTTTCAGGTATAAGCCCCACCCTCCTTGTGATAAGCTCCACCCATCCTGATTTAAATTACAGAGGTAAAACTTCTTGAGACCCTTCAGTGCCGGCTCTCTTCTTCCTTAGGGGCCCAATGCAGCAGAAACAGTTCACTAAGCAGCTGACCTATGGTATGGCAGTTGCTGCTTAGGTACAGGAAAGAGGGTGACGGAGGCTGAGCACTGCTCTCCCGGGTTATCTCATAACCTGGGGGAAGAAGTGCAGGGAGGCTGACTGTGACGGCGCTCCGGTGCCTGATGCTGAAGCTTCTTGTACTGTCCACCAATAGAGGGGGCCCAGCAATGTCGATGCCAGGGCCTACCTGAGGATCCTCTGATCCTTCAGTGGGCCAGTCTGACACTGGTGACGTTAGTCCATTTTTATTTTATGGCAAATGGGGTTGCTTGTAAGTATTTTGGGGAGTTGACTGTCTGTCCTCTGTCTCTGACATCATGTCCTCTATCTCAAACTAAACCTCACTAACCAACCCCACCCTGCTATTTCTGTTTCCGTATGTGGTACTATCATAACTCCTAGGCAGCAGGCACGCTGTTTTGGGGTTTTACTAGAGTCCGATCTGTCTTTCACACCCTATATTCAATCCCTTGCTCCCTCCAGTCACTTGCACCTCAACTTCAGAATACATCCTTTTCTCACTGTGGAAACAACTCAAACTCTCATTGTTGCCCTTATACTTTATGGTCTCGACTACTGTAACTCCTTGCTCATCAGTTTCCCTCTTCAATCCATCCTGTCAGTCACTACACTGGTTTCCCATTCAGTTCAGAATACAACAGAAAATCATCACGCTCACCCATAAAGCTCTCCATTGCACTGCACCCCCCTACATTTCCTCCCTTACTCTGTCTACTATCCTACCCAGTCTTTCTGCGCTGCTTCTGATCTGAGATTTTGTGCCTCAATCATCTGAACCTCCCTTGCCAGTCTTCAAGATTTCGCACATATTGCACCAGTTCTCTGGAACATGCTACCCCATATGATCAGGCACACTCATAACCCTCACGGTTTTAAGTACGCCCTGAGAATACATCTTCTTAGGCAGGCCTACCAAGATCACTAATTGCCAAACAATTTCACACACATTTCTTTCTCTCCCTGCACTTATGATGTACGGTCTGGGTGGCAGGTTCATCCACTTTTTATGTATACTACCCCATATGTATGTAACATAGCTGAATCAATATGTAAACCAAGCACTTCTCATCCTTCGTGTTACTCATACACCCTAATAGATTGTAAACTCTTGCGAGCAGGGCCCTCACACCTGGTGTCTGATCTGTAGGTAGCTTTTTACTGTGTAATATTTGTTTTTTGTCTGTACTTATTTTTTCCCTAAAATGAGAACAATTGGCTTTACCTCATGGGATTTTTTGCCGTCCTCTGGATCAACACTACAGGACAATAGGCTGAACTAGATGGACATCTGTCTTTTTTCAGTCTTACAAACTATGTAACTTGTTCAAATAGTTTCTGGTTTTGATTTTGCCTTGTTTAGGAGATAAAGATTTTATCTCCTCTCTGTGCACACAAGTTTCTCATGGTTACGGCCACCTCTTCCTGCTCTGTATTTTATCAGATTGATCTATGCTGCCATCAGTTAGTCTGACCATGGAGAGTCACTCCCTGCTGAGTCTTATCTCATGGAATCCAATGGACCCTTATGAAGCAGACACAGATGATGTACACAAGGTTACATTATTAGTTAAAATTCTCACTTTTATTGACAATAAATACAAATGACAAACGCTTTAAAGATAAATTATTTTCTTTTTAATGATTAATCAGTGCAGATTGGCACATGTACGTAAAAGGAGTATATTATACAGTACTTACTGCAAGGCTGTGTTTGACCACACATATGGTTGTACATAGCACCAATGTAAGAAGTCATGTTACCCACCACGTAACACTGTCTGTGGCTGATGGGAATGATATATACAGAGCCTCCCTGCAACTGTGAAAATTGTGCTGGTTGTAGTATAATACAGGATTACAAATGTTACAGTCCAGTTAATGCTAGATGGGTGGACATGTTGCATGCAGCAGCCTTTACACAAAAGCTGTATTGGAATACATATGCTGTAGGTACTTCCATGACAAGATAAAACATGTAGCCATTACTCTTAATTTTAAGGCTGTATTACGCTTCAGATTCGGGTCAATGTCAGATTTGAACGATCTGAGTGATTCCAGATTGAAAAGACCCAAATCGAATTTTGGTGTTAAAAAAAAAAAAAGCATGAATCTACCCTAACCCTAAATTAGGTTATAGATTAGAGTTAGAGTGTTACCTCATGGTGCATATCCAACATTTTTTCTGGTTTTCCAAGGTTAAATGGAAAATATGTTTTTAGAACCAGAAGTAGCATCTAACGTGATGTCTAATGTCACCTATGCTTTCCATGACATAGGGGTATCCCAGGAAAACCAGAAGCAATGGGGAAGGCCACACCCAAAGTGACGCCATATCGGAAGCAATGCTGAAAGATACGTTAACTTTGAAAACACTCTAAAAAACCCTAGCCCTAACTTATTCTTAGGATTATGGTGAGCATTGGGGATAGGGTTAGTGATAAAGCTAGAGAAAAAAAAAAATGAGTTTGCAATGTCCTGAAACCAAAATTTTTCTCACCTTTAGTTAATCCAGTGTCCAACCAAAAAGGGCTCAGTTTGAGTAAGACCAATACCCTGCCTCTCTAGGTCCATCAAAGCGTAAGTTGTAGGGCTAAACTACCAAACAAGATCAAGTTATGCTGACAATTGGATTGGTGAGGTCCTAGGAATTGTGCCCACAGGTGTATTATTGCTGTCTTTTGACAGCGGGTGGATCGTGTAATAGGGCTTCCTACTATATCTCTGTAGGCCTTTAATTTTCATATTGAGATTTTTTTTCTGACTGTTTCTGTACAATTGACCACAAAAAGAAAATTATGCCATGCTTGAATCTGCTTTGTGTGTGTGTGTGTGTAAAGGTACTCTTCCTTAGAAAGCCTGACACAGGCTCTTTCGCTCCGTACCTGGGCTGCCATACAATTTCTGCCCACAGGGCTGTGTGTATAAGCCCTTAAAGTGCATTGAGTTTAACTTTTAACACATCTGATTCTTTCTTGTACTAAAGTAACAACATAATTGTTAAAGGGGTTGTCTCGCTACAATGATTGGGTTTTAATTAAAAGATTCTTAAAAAACAAGCAGCTTTGTAATATATGTTTATTACAAATGTCCTACTGATTTTGAGTTATCCCTGGTAGTAGGAGTGCATCAGCTCCTCAAATCACTATAGCAGCTGACCTGTTGATTTTTATCTCACTGGCTGCCAGTCCTGGTGACTCATCAGCTTCTCAATAAAGGTCAGAGCACAGAGCCCCTCCTGCACAGTATGTGATGCTTCTGTAGGGGAGTGGGAGGGCTCTACTCCTGGCATCTGTGTCTGTGTAGCTGTGCTGCCTGGATTAACCCTGTGTGTGCCTGCTCCTTCTTGCTCTCTACACAGATTGAGGAGAGCAGAGGTGAGGCTGATCTGTGGTCAGTACGATGTGACAGCAGTGAAGTGTGTTGCTATAATCATGATGTGTTTGTGGCGCTTTGACTATACTAACACAACAGATCAGGGGGGCATGTGAACGGTTCATATCCCTCCCTGCTCTGCTGTATTAGTGACACATTGGGATTATAGTAACTCACTTCACAGCTGCCCTGTGTCTGTTCTGATGGGAGGACAGTGTTTGTGTTTGTTGTTGCTTGAGATGTCTGTGGAGATTTGTTTGCTAAGCAGGGGGTATAAGAAAAACTTACATCCCCCCTGCTCTGCTATTAGCATACACAGCTTCACAGACCTCTCCACACTCATAGATCAGCCCTCTCCCTGCTGTCTCCTGACTCTGTGGAGAGGAGCAGCAAGAGCTCGGCCACAGCATCAGCACAGTGCAGCTGATTGAGCAGTGAGCAGCAGACCTAGGCAGGCACACACAGGGTTAACTCTGGCAGCAAACCCCCTCGCCTTCCCCCTGCTGTATAGAAGTTACTGCAGTTGGAGGAGGAGAGCTGTCTGTGTGCTGAGGGGAGGGGGGAAGGGGGAGGATAAGAGGCAGACAAGAAGCATGCCCTTGAATTCAAAAATCCTATGCTGCCAGACACACTGAAGTAGGCTGAAAGCCTGGAGTGAGAAAACTCCTTTAAGGAAGTTATACAGGAACTAAAAAACAAACAAACAATAGTCTAACAACAGGGTGTATGCTAAAATAAAAAAAAATAACCAGTAATCTGTTAAATCCTCCATGGCTCCAGAGGCACAGCTCTAGATGTCCCTACTGGTATGAGTTTACTTGCTATAGTGATGACCAATTACTGGCCTCAGTGGTCATCCATCCATGCAGTCATCACCACTGAGGTCAATGACTGTCAGTAGTGCTCGGGTTGGTGTATGGCACATCATTGCTGCAGCAAAGTGAACTGGAGCGGCGGGGTTTCACCAGGCTAGTACTGGTTTTTTTCATTTTAGCCATTTATTTTTTCACAATCTGGCACAACCCTTTAATAAGTCACTTGTCTGTAGGATCTACAATCTCAAAAAGACTATGTTCACATCACGTAATAGTACACACTTGCATTGTTTTCGCTGGCACTTACACCAAACCTAACCTTAGACTCCCATTTATCCAACGAAGGCCCAATAAGTGTTCTTTTTGCCTCTGTATTATTTTTAATTCATTGCTATATGTAAGGCTATGTCTACACTGCATCAGAGAAAAAAGGACCCTTAAAGCGGCCGTTCTCTCTCTGATGCAGGACCGCGGCTTTTGTCACGCATTGTGCAAAAGCCGCAGCCGCTTCTCGTTTTCCCGACGCCCCCCCATACAATAGCATTATATGGGAAGACGTCAAGAAGACGAGAAGCACCGGCGTATTATACAACATGTTGTATAATACGCCGCTGCCGAAAGACGGGCAGAGAAAAGACGAGCTGTGTAGACAGGCAACTCGTTCTTTTCTATTGCCGTCTATGGCACCGCACTGACGAGCGTATCTCCGGCGCTTTTAAAAAACGAAAAGCGCCGGAGATACGATCTTAATCATGTGCAGTGTGGACATAGCCTAAGGTTGGTACATGCAGGCATTCATGTTTTTTTACTGTCCAAAAAAACCACAGAGGACTGCATTTTGTTATACAATGGGCCACCGTTAAATATGTACAGTGATGTTTACTTTAGTATTTTGCTTTTACAGAAGTGGCCAATAGCCAAGAAATGACACTGTATGGCTATACAGTGGCATACATCAGGAGTATATTGGGGGAATACACTGATGTATAGACCAGACAGGATGTGAACAGAGCCCTAGCTTGTACTATTGTCACTCTAGACAGCCTAATATTAAAGGGTCTATCTGGCGCAAATACTTTTTAGTTATAGGTCAGTATTTAAGACAAGTTATAAATATAAATCTTATATATTATAGTACATGGTGTAAAGGACATGCATAAAACAGTACTTTTTTATCCTATTAAAATATATAAAATAGAAATGCTTGATACATTTCTAATAATAAAACAGTACACATCTGATGTCAACCAGCCAGTGAATTATTTAACACCTTCCTATGCTTACGAAACACACAAGGCTAGAATTGAAGTCTATATAGTAGAAACTTTGCTTCTCAGTAAGGTGAACCTGGTTATTCATGGATAAAAGAAAAAGTGAAATACTTACAAAATATATATATTTATATATGTATAAAAAACAAATTGAACTTGTACAGTACATGAGATCTATAACAGAATGACTGCACTTGTCATGGTTGTCATTCTGTTGCTTCAAATTTCCTACATTTGCCTTGCTCGAGTATCTTTTGTTTTTTTCATGTTCCAAAACATACTGCAGAACATCTCATAGCAGAAGAAAGTGAGGCCAGTTGAAACAGCAGCTTTTACCAAACTTGGAGACAGTCCTTTGAAAAAGCCTCTAAACCCTTCTTCTTTTTGCATACGGCAAACACAGTCCACAAGCCCTTGGTATGTCCTGACCTGTTAGAACAAACGCAATAAATGGGTATTACAGTACAAAATAATAATGCAGCTCATTGAAAATAAATGCACAAAAAACTGAATAACTTGGAAAGCACTGTATCTGCACAATTTTATTTCACGTAATTTTCTCCATTCATTGATAGATTTGCTTTAACCCCTTAATGCTGCAGCAGGTTTTGACCTCCGTGACAAAGACCAATTTTTAAAATCTGACGTGTCACTTTATGTGAGAATAACCTTTTAATGCTTTTACCTATCCAGGTGATTCAAAGATTGTTTTCTCGTGACATATTATGCTTTAGTAAGAAATTCTGGTCCGTACAATATTCGTTTATTTGTGAAAAAAATTAAAATATTGTGAAATTTTTGAAAAATTTGCCATTTTCAAACTTCAAATATTTCTCCACCTAAGACAGACAGTAATATCACACAAAATAGGTTATAAATAGCATCTACCATATGTCTTCTGTATGCTGGCATAATTTGGATGAATTGTAGAATTGAGGGGCCTGTAAACACTCCCATAAATAACCCCATTTAAGAAACTTCACCCTTCAAGATATTTAAAATAGCACTTAGAAAGTCTGTTAACCCTTTAGGTGTTTCACAAGAATTAAAGAAAAGTGGTGGTAAAATTTTAAAATAAAGAAAATTACGCCGCTAGTAATTGACATGTCACTTCTCTCCCCACTCGGCGGATTCTCAGAGCGGGGAGAGGAGACGTAATCCACAGTTCTCTATCAGAACTGTGGATTACCGTAATGACTGGGCTGTATTTCAGCCTGTAATTCGCGCAGTACGACGCGAATTACGGCTGAAATACGTGCCCAAATAAGCCGTGTGAACTTGGCCTAACGGTAACAAAAGAAAGCTTGAAAAACTAACTACCGTATATACTCGAGTATACGTTGTATGGGGTGGCACTCAATGCCAATAATCAATGATGTGGTGCTGGTCAAAGTAGGTGAGTGTAATTTCACCATCAGACGTCAAGAGAAGATAATTGACCGCACACAGAGAAATAATGCAAGAAGTGTTGGTTTTATTATATCCACAGGCTCCAAGATTTATGTACAAAATCTGTGACTTAGATATGACGTTTCGGTCAATTTAGACCTTTTTCAAATAGTCACAATCCTGAAAGAAGTAGAAAAGATGAAGTAAAGGGCCATAGCCCTATAGAAAAGGAGCCTCCAGTTGTAGGGGAGAAGAGTGCCGGTATTATAATGAGCGCTCATTATATGTGAATCCTCTGGGAGCGCATACAGCTGACTCTTGAGTTACCCATCGGTGTCCAGGCGCAGGACGGAAAATTCAGACTTCAGGCCTTCCGGAGTATCCAGCACAGGCAGCGTGTGATGTCATCACGCTGCCTGCGAGGCCTTATGACATCACGCCGCCTTTTTTTTAAACCTTGCCTATACAGGACATGTGCCTGCCTATGGGGGACATATATCTCCCTCTACCTGCCTATGGGGGGACATACATGCCTAGGGGGGGACATATACCTTCCTATACTTGCCTATGGGGGACATTAAACTGTGTATACCTGCCTATGGGGGATATTAAACTGCCTAAACCTGCCTATGGAGACAAACTGCCTATTCCTGCATTTGGAGGACATTAAACTGCCTATACCCGCCTATGGGGGATATTAAACTGCCTATACCTGCCTATGGAGACATTGAACTGCCTATACCTGCCTATAGGGGACATTAAACAGTGTATACCTGCCTATGGGGGACATATACGTCCCTATACCTGCCTATGGGGGGCATTAAACGGCCTACACCTGCCAATACCTACCTATGGGGGACATTAAACTGCCTATACCTGCCTATGTAATTTTATTGGTATCCATTTTTAGTTTTGAAATTTACCAGTAACCACTGCATTTTCCACCCTAGACTTATACTCGAGTCAATAAGTTTTCCCAGTTTTTTGTGCCTCGGCTTATATTGGGGTCGGCTTATACGCAAGTATATATGGTTTCTCTCTTTTTTTTTAATACTTTTAACTAGAAAAAACGATTCTTTTTAACTATATGGATGTCACTACCTCTACGCTACTACCTAACCTAAACCTCTATTTACCTATCACTAAACAACAAAGCGCAAGTGCTGATCAGTGATATGCGTCACTTCCCCGCGCTCAGCGGCAGCAGGTTGGTAACCCTTTACAACTACTGAGTGTAAACACTGATCTGTGATAAACGTTATTAATAACCGGTCACAGGGAAAAAAAAAAAGACAGATGAAGAAAGAAACAGATGCTGACTAGAGATGCGTCTGTTTGCACAACCATGGGTAAATTTTTTTTATTAAAATAGATATACAGTATATATACATAAATAAATATACTGCTGCTAAAAAAAAAAAAAAGCTTTTTAGTGTCAGAAGCAAGATAACTTTATTAGCACCAAGATCTTACAAAAAAAAAAAAGATTTTAGCCTCAAAATCTGTAAAAAAAAAATGTATACAGACTGCATTCAGTCTAGACAGCCTTCTATGATCTCAGAGCACTGATCTCTTCTCTCACAGAAGGAGGTTTGTTACAGTTGAATCCAATATTCTATGAACTCATCCAGAGCAGCAGAAATCTGTCTCCTTTCTATGTTTAGGCACAATTGTGCTGTTTTCTGTAGTAGCAGCTGCAGTGTTAGGCTATGTTCACACGGTGTATTTGCAGGGCGTAATTACGGGCCGCAATTACGCCGTGTGGCAGCGCGGGGCGGGTGGCCGGCACCTCGCCGGTCCATAGACTTGTATACGCCACTGGTAATTCACATGTCACTTATCTCCCCCCCGCGGCGTATTCGCCGAGCCGGGAGAGGAGACGTAATCCATAGTTCTCTATGAGAACTGTGGATTACCGTAATGACTGGGACGTTTTCAGCCCGTAATTTGCGCACTCCGGCGCGTAATTACGGACTGAAATACGTCCAGTTTTAAGCCGTGTTAACATAGCCTTACTGTGCAGCTGCTGGCTGTGCAGAGTGAAATGTTGCCGGCCCCTTATTCTGAGTGAGAGAGGCAGGAATGCACGCTTCCATGAATACGACCGGGGGCCGAACAGAATGTAAATTAGTAGAACCATTAGCCAATGGAATGAAAGGAGGCGGAATCCGACCAGCACTGGGGAACTGTGTTTACACAAAACGAAGATAAGGGATCCTGTGAAAACAAGACAGCTTTGCAAATGCCATCCAATTGCAAAGTTGCTTGTTTTCACTGTCCCCTTATTCTGAAGCCCATTTAATAAAAATTTATAAAACCCCCGAAAAACTGATCCTTTTTCAAAAAACTATATATAAAACAGCCCCTTCTGCGTACAAAAAGTGTAGCAAATTAAGCATCATTTTCATGGTCACAGAACTATTTTGGAAAATATGCTTGCCCGGCTTCAATGAAAGTGTTTATCATTTTTTTAAAAATCCCCATCTGCGGATTTAAATTGATTTTTAAAATTTGCGTTTTAAATGGAATTTTTTATAAATTACTGTCAATTCTATAAAAAACACCATGTAATTTGCCCTTTCTGACTGAGTAATATTGACACACAGCTTGTGTACATTAGGTAGTATTTACCTCTCCGAAGGCTGCTCGTGCTTGTTCAAACCCTCCGACCTGAAGTCTTTTCTTGAAAAGGTCAAGTGGATATGTAACAGTCTTACTAACCACTCCGGCTCCACTGCCGCACAGGAGGCTCCTCAGGTTGTCTTGTTTAAAAGGGGAAAAAACAAAAATAAACTAAATTTCCCCCACAAAAAAAAATAATGGAGCGTCACTTTTTACTATATGAGGTATAGTTGTTTTTTTTTTTTTTTATTTGAAAAAACAAACAAACCGCTAATAAAATTTTTTGATATCAATCATTTTTAACAGTTGGCCCCTTCTTTTTACAGAAACAGGCTTTTGCTTTGGAGAAACCCTTTTTTTAAATGGGTTTCCCAGATGTGAATGGCATTTGTGTTAATACTCTTTTTAAACTAAATACCGGTTTAACCAATTAGTGAAGGAAATAATTATTTGACTTTGCTGATTTTGTAAGTTTGCCACGACAGACATTTGGGGGCCACATGTAAAAAAAAGTCTGGTTTAAAACTTTTTTTCCCCATAGAACCCAATCGGCCCCCCTTTAATTTTCATATAGGGGCCGGGAAAAAATAAAGGGGGCGCTCTGTTTGCTTGCAGGGGCAACGGAGAGCCCATTCCAGCCTTGTGAGGTCTTGATTTGTCCCTGGCATCCTTAGAAAGTCTTTGGTCTTTACATGTTGAGGGTTAGAGCTAGATTAAAGGAGTCTGTGGCAGGAGTGTTTTACAAAAGTGACTATTTAAGACGCTGTTTTTTAAATCAGGTAACAAATTGATTTGGGCATTAACTGTTGTAGAGCCAGAATCTTAAGGTTGGTAGGGGGTCAAATACTTCAAAATGCAAATCAATTTATTAAATTATACAATTGATTTTTTGGATTTTTTTTTGGTATTCTATCTTCAATGTTAAAAT
This sequence comes from Phyllomedusa bahiana, assembly GCA_025379985.1. NCBI lineage: Eukaryota > Metazoa > Chordata > Amphibia > Anura > Hylidae > Phyllomedusa > Phyllomedusa bahiana. The sequence continues at coordinate 65,346 of JAODAL010008636.1, read as the reverse complement.
TACCTACCCCTTAACTTTGACTTTATGTCTTTGTCAGTGGGAAAAATTTCAAAATCAGAAGGGGATGAAATATTATTTTTTTCACTGTAAGTGATTTTCGGTAAATTCCCCTTTTAAGACCTAGTTCGACGCCTATGTTCAGGCATCAGCATTCCACAAGAGTATTTTAAAATAAATTTTGCACATCAGACAACCTTATTATTAGGGCTCATAGCGCAGAGCTTTTTCTACAAACCTCTGATCCCCTGCACAGAACTGAATTTTTTCATGTTCATGGCTGCAGCTAGGGGATGAAACTATTTAGCTTTATCAATATCAAAGGGCGAAAATTTTAAAGAGGGTTTAAAAATGGACCTTAAACAAAAATGTTTTATTTCTCTTTATGTAACAAGTAGTTTTGGGTTTTTACCCCTAATGCTGTCCCGGTAGACACAATAAGAACATCAAATTTCCCTTTTATTACCTCTTTTATCTTGATTACTTGGCCACAACCAGATCCAGATTCTCTGCAACAAGTTGTAGGAGGAGAACTGAAGACCAGCATAGGGAAATACTGCCAGCATTGTGGGAAACAGGCCACGATAGAACGCAAGTACTCCTTCTGTTCTGTACATAGTGATGACGGCATGGCGCAAAGTCCTATAAACCTGTGTAAAATATCATGTTTTATTATATTCTGTAACCAGTGAAAGTAATAAAATGGCTATAAAACACAAATCAAGTGTCTCAGGAACATCTGCAGTGTTCATACAGTACATATATTACACAGATCCACATTTTATATTTACAATGCCTTTTCTGCACAGGTCCTGACAAAAATAGTTGCTTAGCGATTTGTAAATTGTATTTTTAAAAAATAAAGGCTTCAGAAATACAACACATTGTAAAGCCCCGGTAAATTATTTTTTTTTAGGGAGAGTAAACCCCTTTACATCACATGAGATTATAATTGTAAGGTTGTTTGGGACATGGGCTGGTGGGTTCCCCTAGGCGTGGGCATCAGTCATGGCCAAAATTTTTGGAAAGCCAAAAAAAAAAATTTTATTTTCAATGATCTGTTGCCCTCTGGTTTTTCTGTGTGTTTGTAGATGTTTTTATAATACGAAATACAAGTGCAATCATATTTGATTACCCTTTATCTGGTTAAACGACCCCAGTTTAAACGAGGGCACCTCTTTTTTCCCCAAAAAACGGGAAAAATTTTTGACCGGTATAAGCAAGGGGAGAAAATGGGGTGAATTTTAAAAATAAAAAAAATACCAATAAAATTTCATAGGGAAAATAGGCATTTTAATGCCCCCATAGGGAAATTAATGGGCAGATATATGGCCCAAAAATGCGGGTTTATAGGCAGGTATAGGGCCCCCATGGGCATGAAAATAGGCGGGTATGGGGCCCCCAAAGAAGGTAAAGGCAGGTATTTGGCCCTTAGGCATTTTTTATGGGGGCAGGTATAGGGCCGGCTGAAAGGCAGGTAAAAGGGCAGGTTTTTAGGCAGGTATGGGGGGCCAGCTGAGGCAGGAATAGGGCGGGTTATGGGGCCGGGGTATAGGGCAGGCGGTGGGGCAGGTATAGGGCCAGTTTAGGCAGGTATGGGGCCAGCTGTGGGGCGGGGTATAGGGCCACCCTGTGGGCGGGAAAAAGGGCCAGCTGTAGGCGGGTTATGGGGCCAGCTGTGGGCAGGTCGGGGCCCAAGCTGGGGGCAGGTAAGGGCCACTGTGGGCAGGTAAACCCGGTTGAAATGGCCCGGTAAAAGGGCCAGCGTAGGCAGGTATGGGGCAGGTATAGGGCCGGCGGGTGGCAGGTATGGGGCCCGGGTTTAAGGCAGGTGTAGGAAGGTATGGGGGAAGGCGTGGGCAGGTTTTAGGGCCGGGCTGTAGGCAGGTAAAAGGGCCCAGGAATGGGGCCCACGGGAAGGCAGGAAATGGGGGCACTGTAGCAGGTATGGGGGCCCGCTGTGGGCGGTTTAGGCAGCGGGTTGGGGCCGGCTGAAAGGAAAAAAGGGGGCGGGTTTATAGCATTTAAAAAAAAAAAAACAATACCTTCCTGGCCCCCCGCTGCTCCGTCTCCCTGCCGTCCCCCCTCGCTTTTCCGGGCCCTTTCCCGGGCCTGTCCTGGGCCCTTCCGGCAAAGGGCGGGTTAAACTTCATCGGGCCCGCGCCCCCGGAGCGTGATGACAACCCCGGGCCTGTCCCGGGAAAAACCGGGGGGGGGGGCCCCCCCCCTCCTCCCCCCCCCCCCGGTGTCCCTGCGGGCACGGAGCGCTCGGCTCTGTGCCCCGCATGGTATCCCTTCACCATATGCGCTCCAGGGGGGTCGCATGTAAGTGAAGGGATCGGGGGACAGTCCCCGGGCCAGGCAGGCCCGGGGAAAACTGTCCCGGCTCACTCGGCAATAATTATATGCGCTCCCTGGGAGCCGCATATAACTAAAGGGCTCCCTGTGGGCCCCCGGGGGCCCATGCAGCGCCCGAGCCACGACGGGGGGGACTCGAGTATAAGCCGAGGTAGGGGTTTTTCAGTCTTTTTTTTTTGGCTGAAAAACTCGGTTTAACTCGAGTATATCGGTAATTTAAAAAAGTTTTTATTGACGGGTTTAAAAAAAGGAAAGTTAAATGGCCAGCAAGTCAATATTTGCAGTTTTGCCCCTTCTTTTCAGGACCTCTAAAAATTCTCCCCTGGATGCCCCAAATAAAATTTTCTGGGAAAAAATCTTGACTGAAAGCAGCCCAAATTCTTCCCACAACCCATTTTTGCTTTTTGTCACAATTTTTTGGTTTTTTTTTTGTCCACCTCCTTGATGACTGCCCAAACAATTTTCCCCAAGGGGGAAATTAAGATCTGGGGGAAAGGTTTCCAAACATGAAAAAAAATTTACAAATTTTGCCTGGGCAAATTTAAAACCTTTCATTTCCCTCTACCTTTAAACACTACAACGTAACTTTTATTATATCAAACCCTCTTAACCCCCTTTTTAAACACTTTTTTAAAAACCAATGATCTCTACCCTATCATTTCCCCTTTTTTGTTTCTAAAAGGGGGAATTAACTCCCTTTCTATAAATCAAGTCTGGGGGAACCCCCAAACCTATTAAAAAGGGGGACCCTTAATCTATACCCAAAAGTACTAGTTTCCATTTAAAGGGACCCCAAACCCCAACTACTTAGGCAGTCGCCCCAAATTTCCCAGGACACAGAACAAAAAAAAGGCCCCCCTTGGGGCCCCCGCCCTCCCGGGCGGTGACACTTGTAGGTTTGAGGTGAGAGATCAAAAATTTAAAACGTCATGCCGGGACCTCGCCGACATGTTTCCCCAGCAAACCTGGGCTTTATAAAAGGGGCTTAGGGGGTCCGATCACATGGGGTCTGAGCTCACTTTTTTTCATATATGTTAGGTAATGTAAACTCGTTGTTTCTCTTAAAAAAATTTCCCCAAAATTTTTTTGAGACTGTTTCCGGGGCCATGGAAACCCAAAAAAATTTTCTATGTTTTTTTCCCAAAGCTTTTTAGTTATAAACCTTTTTTAAATGGAAAGGTGCCCCATCATGGGGAAAAAGGGCATTGTTGATCACCAAACGGGCTCTTGGGGGGGTTTGGGAGAAGTTGCTTCTTGGGGAAAAATTCGGGGTCCCATTCTTTAATTTCATGGAGGGTTTTTTAGGCAAGACTGTTAGAGACCCGTTCCCTTGGCGAGAAGAAACCCCACACATAAAAGGGTTTCGGGTGCTTTACAGCTGGCATGAGAAAAAATGGTTTTTAAAAACGCTCCCCTTGTCTTTTTCCAAAACAAGCTGTTTTCCCGATTTTCCAAAAAATTCCCAAAAGGGGGGTTTACATCAGAGAAAATGATTTTAAAACCCAAGTCCTCAAAAAGTCCACTCCCCTTTTACCTTTGCAAAATATAAAGCCCTTTGATTTTTTTCTGGAGAGAAGTGGTTTCCCTTTGCTGCCCCCCTTGGACCCCAAGGCCTTGCCCCATATCTCCGCCCAACATGCGGGGCAGATCCCCTAACCCCTGCCCCCCTGCCATTCCTGAAAAAGCCTGCATGCGGGTAGCCCGAAACCGAAGCTAAAACACTTTTAAAAAAGGGGGTCCGGCGCTTGCTGGGTCTTTTTTTTGGGGTGCCCTGGAGCCTTTTTTGGCCAAAATGGAACCTTTTCTCCTTTTATCCTTGATGCTGCGAATTAGATTGTTTGACTGAGGGAAATTTTTCAAAGCTGCGATACTTTTTCCTTTTTAAAAAAACGTTTTATTTAAAAAATATGAAAAAATAAAAGGCCCATGTGAAAAACCCTTTAGAAAAGAGGAAGTCTCAACTAAAAAAAGGGAAAGACAATAGCAGCTTTAAAAACATAGTTTTACAACCATAATTTAAAAAAAGCATAAAAGTGCACAGCTTAAACATCCGAACAGAAAAAAAGATACATAAAATACGATATGGCAAAGAATTACCGCTTTAATCAGAAATTGGGTTTTGGAAGTGAAAGGCAGAAAGATATTGGGAAAAACATCTGTAAGGGGGGTATCCACAAAGGGGAAACCCCCTCCCTAACGCAATAATGAATTTAAAATATTAATTTACAAAAAGGGTGGAGTGGGGAAAAAAACAAAGGGAAAGGGGGAGAGAAAGAGGGAAAAGGGAATTATTCCCAAATGGTGCAGAGAAACCAGGGCCAAAAACCCCCGGTCGCCCCAAGGCGCTAGGGAAAAAAAGCGGAGGTGCCTAATGGTTACTACCTCTAGGGCATTTTAAATCAGAAAAAATGCGAAATGTCGGAGAGGACTGGAAAGGAGCCCAAAGGCCCCATGTTTTCAGCCACTGCTGTACCTGTAGCTGCGATTACTTTTTCCCTGTTAGGGCCCTTTTGTGCGTTTCAATTTATGACTGCACGTGTTTTTTAGAGATAAAAAATGGTTTAAAAGAAAGAAACAATGTTGCCAAAACACCAGCCTCCTTTAAAATGTCGAGTGGGGTGATTAATTTCTTAATTTAAGACAATTGTCTCAAGCCCTGTCCCCATCAACACCCACACCTGTTTTTAATGGAGCAATCACTGAAAAAGATGTTTGGGTGGTCCTTTTAAGGCAGGGCCCGCAATGGGAAATTGAAATGGTTTTGGGGGGAAAAATTTCATTTTCTAGGGAAATATTGAAAATTGCAAAAAAATTGCTGTTTAAACTGATAACTCTTTTTAACATTTGGAGGGTTTTTGCAAATTTCCATTATAAAACCTTTATGCAGGAAAAACTTTGTTAAAAAATTAACATTTGTATCATTTTTCAAAAAATTTTGGCCATGGGCTGAAATAAAAAGGAGTTTACGGGGGGGGAAAGGGCGTTTCATCCCGAGGCAACATTGTTTTAGGGCCAGCATGGCCCACTTGTCAACTCTCCTTGGCCCATTGGGGGGGAAAAGGGGGGGGGGGTTGGCAAGTCCTCCTAGGTGCAAAATGTTTCCCTGCTCAGATGGGGTTTTTGCCAAAGTCCCCTAATGACCAGTCTATTTCAATAAGGGATTTTGAAAATTACATGGTTTGAAAAAGGGAAAAAAAAAAAAGACGCCATAAGTTCAGTCTATTGGCTTTTAGTGTTGATTCAAAAGGAAGGCAAAAACCCCCCCGGGAAAAAAGCCAAATTGGCCCCATCTAGGAAAAACTTTTTCCCCCCACTCCATCGGCAATCAGAATAAATCCCTGAAACACCGACCTTTCTCCCCCAATCCTAAAAATTTTTAACTTGTTTTTTACTATTACGCCCCCAAGAAATGCAATCCAGACCCCTTTTTAACCTGTTATGAATTCACCTTTACAAGTTCCTCTGGCAGAGAGTTCCACAGTCTCACCGTTCCTAAAGTAACTTACCATATAAAAAAAAAAAAACAGAGGTGTTTAGAGGTGTTACTGCTCACCTTTAAAATGTTCTGTCAGTCACAACAAATTTAAACACATAGATCAATATTAGTGGGCCCCTAGGGCCTTAAAGGGAAAAAAGGTCATCCCAAAAAGACTTATTGTTTAACTCACATTTTTTAGTTCAACACATTTTTTTTTTAAAAAAAATTTTTGGGTTTTTTTTTTTTTTATTTTCAGGGTCACTTTCAATATTTTTTTTTTAATTCTTAAAAAGGGGGGGTCTACTACAAAAAATTGTCTTTTTAAAATTTAAAAATCTTCAAAAAACAAGCACGTTTGCAAAAATGTCAATAACAAATTCCCAAATGATTTCTAGAAAAATTGCTTTTAGGGCTCCGGGGCGCTGAAGGTTTTTCTATATTCACCCACCTGCTTGTTCTCCCTGATAGGCTGAAACTCCGGGAACTTACACAGCAAGGGCGTCGGGGAAGCGAAACACGCAAGTTTAAATTTCTCCTGTTCTCTCTCTGTCCTTTTCCCCTTTCTGTGGCCCCAGAGCAGTGATTTAGAGGGAGGCATACTAGCACCCCCGTCAGTTCCCCCGCTGGCCTTTTCTGTGTCTCAGCCAAAATTTTTATTTACTGCTGTTAAACCCATTTCCTCCCATGTCATTCAGCTCTGGTTGCCCCCCCCAAATTTGCATTCACTCTCCTTTTCCTAACCAGCTTCACTTTCTGAAGTGAATGATTCCAGCAGGAAATAGTCAACAGTCAGTGAAAAGTTATTAAGCAGACAAAAGACAGATGTAGCCTGAGATAACCCCCCATGCAAATACAAAGGTGCCCAGCCCTGGCCCGTATCAATCAGAGATTTTTTTGAATCGCCCCCCCGCTCAATTCCCTGTGCTGGGGAAACCCCCGGCCCCGGGTTTAAACGGGCCCGCCCCCGCGTGCTTCTTTATGGATTTAAGGGGGAAAAAATAAGTTTCGTGTACACGGTGGTGCTATTTAAGGTGAAAACAGCAGGGAAAGAGAAATCTGTGATCTGAGATGTTCTCCCCCCCAATGTGTTAAACATCGGGGCGAGCGCAGCCAAACATACGTAAAAATGATGAAGGGAGGGGGAAGGACTCCCGGAAGCCCAGTGCTCCCCCCCCATTTATTTCAAAACTCCAGCTCTTAGGACGCACCAAGGTAGGAAGAAATTCCCTCGTGAGACAACTCCTTTTGGTACTGCGTTTTCCCCTTTGGCCCCTAAGCCTAATATAGTCTTTACACTTCCTGTTTTGTACAAAAAAGAAATTTTCTGTTTTGTTCATTAAAAAAACACAAAGCCTGTCAAACTGGAAGTTTGAATAGGGTAACACAGGGTCCCCCAATCACAAGAGGGGGATGTCCCCAGTTTACCTTTTACCCTCTGCACACTAATTTCTTTCCCCGGGCACAGAGCATGACTAGAAAACTCTCCTATAGAAGTTTTTAAGGGGCTGAGTCATCTTTAAGTCTCCTATGGGCATGAAGCTACTAAGATAAGCATCCTCGGGCTGCTTTTAAAGCAGGTAAAAAAAGGGGGTATGGCTAAAGTGAAAACTGCAAGACTTAAAAATTATCACCAAAAATTTAATTATAACCAGTAAGTTTAACATCTGTTGTGGAAAAAATTTTTGGGGGGGCTCCTAAGGGACTAAATACAGGAAATTGTTGGGCAAACACAATATTAAATTTGCGATTGCCAGCCTGGTTTTACTAAGGAAAGAAAAAACCCGTCCGACCAATCAAACTGTTTTTATGAGGAGGGGGAGTAAAGTCTGGATACGGGGGAGCTGTGGATATTGTGTTTTTTTGACTTTAAAAAAGGAATTTTTAAAACTGTCCCGATAAGGTTTGTTGGGTAAATTTGAACCCTTAGGTTAGAGATAAACGTGTGTAATTTGGGGTTTGAGAAAACATTTTGAATTTTGGGTTAAAAAAATGGCTGCTGGTTTGTATCAGAGGGGCGGTGGGAAAAAGACTTTCCCACTCCGAGTGGTTCCCCCGGGGTTGGGGGGGGGTGTTTCCGAAAGGGTCCCGTATTGGGGCCTCTTTTTTCCCTTTTTGTATTTATTTTAACAATATAGTGGAAGGGATCAATAGCACGGTTTCGATTTTTGCAGATGACACCAGCTATGCAGGGTAGTGCAATCTATGGAAGATGCTCATAAATTGCAAGCAGACCTGGACACACTGAGTGCTTGGGCATCCACTTGGCAAATGGGGTTCAATGTGGATAAATCGAAGGTTCTGCATCTGGGGAGAAATAATCTACAGGCATCATATGTCCTAGGGGGAGAAAAACTTGGAGAATCGTTTGTTAAGAAAGATCTGGGCGTTCTTGTAGATCATAGACTACAGAACAGCATGCAGTGTCAATCAGCTGCCTCAAGGGCAAGTAAGATATTGGCATGTATTAAAAGAGGCATGAACTCGCGGGACAAGGATGTAATTCTACCGCTGTGCGTCCTCACTTAGAATATGCTGTTCAGTTCTGGGCCCCAGTTTATAGAAGATGTATTGGAGCTAGAGAGAGTACAAAGACGAGCAACCAAACTTATAAGGGGAATGGAGCATCTTAGTTATGCTTAGTCTTAAGAAAAGACGGCTTCGGGGGGACATGATTAATTTATATAAATGGTCCCTACAAAAAGTATGGGGAAAATTATTTCAAGTGAAAGCCCCCTCAAAAGACAAGGGGACATTCCTTCAACTAGAAAAAAAAAGGATTAATTTTCCCAGAGGAGAAGAGCGTTTTTCACGTAAACTGTGAATCTGTGGAATAGCTGCCGGGAGCTGGTCAAGCGGGAACTGTGAAGTTCAAGAAAGGCTTAGTATTACCGGGAAACAAAAATTTAATGCGAAAGTACCATGTAAAATTCTGGATCCTGGCTGGTGGGGCTCGGGGGTCAGAGATAGGGGTCTCCACTGGGAAAAATTGGTTCTTGTTTGTGGGTTTCCCGGGGTTTAAACCCATGGGAGGTGGGCATAATGTCCCGTCTCTCTCCCATCGCCCCACTTTTTCCCCCCCCTTTGGGTTAAACTTGAGGGAACTTTTCTTCTTTATACCGTAAAAAGAAAACTATTTTGAAAGTGATATAAAAAATTTTTTTAAAAAAAAACCCATTAATTCCCTTAAAAAATGTTTTTAACATAAAATGGGATTTAAAAAAGACTCTTTTATGCCCCAAATTCCCCTTGTTTTCCTCACAGTAATGTCCCCAATGATACAAGAAAGATAAAGGGAAATGGGGCTTTTTTTTACTTAGGTTTAAAAGTGGGATATCGGGACCCCTTTATCTTTTTTTTTCTGTTTTTATTTCCCTGACTACCTTGCGCATTTTTTCCGGGAGTGGTTTTCCTAAAACCAGATTTTGGTTAAAATTTCTTTTAATGTACGTCGGCATCTGGTTCTTGTAATCTTTTATTTTTTAAATCACTGTTTTAGGGGGGAAAAAAGGGGAATTTAGTGTATCCTGCTTTAGGCATCCTTTGTTTTGGTTTTTGTTACAGTTACATCTAAGTCTCCTATATTGGCCCAAAAGGAATGTTTGTAAGCCATTTTTTTTAAAAAATATCTTTGGTTTAGAGACTAAAGGTTTGTCTTCTACAGTATGTTTTTATTGTGATATCAATATCTTGATAATAAATAATGAGATCCAAGTAGTTAAAGGTTGTTTTTCTTTAACTACAAAGATTAGCTTTCAACATGAGGAGACGGGTAATTGAAGACTTTTTCAAATAATTTTTTGGAGTTTTTTCCCCGGCTGCGCAATGGCCTTTTTAAGGGTTTTTTGCAGCCTAGTCAGGGTGCGCTTGGTGTGGAGGGGGTTAAAACACTTGAGCCCAAACCCTGGCTGGGGGGGGGGTATTTAAACATCTTCGTAAACCTGGCCCCCCCTTGGTGATTGCTTTGTCCCAGCTGTTTGTTTTGTTCTGCTGTTTTGTTGGCTCTCTGGATTTTGGCCTGTCTTTCCGGTTACTCTCTCGTCTTCTCCTCTGGTACTGCATGTTCTCCTGGTTTGACCTTAGCCCGTCTGACTATGCTCTTTGTTGTCTGTCTGTTTCCCGTTTCTCTTCCATTTATCTTCTGTTTGTCACCCGGTTCGAGTGCGTGGCCGCCATTTTCGGGGGAAGGGGCTCTGCCTAGGCAGGACAAGTCAGGGTGAGATTAGGGTGTCCCTTACATTTACTTTAGATATGAGTAAACTGCGTTATGAAAACACACCTCACATGCAACAATTTTGATTTATTTGACACATGCAGGGGGGTCAAACATAGGGAAAACTACTTTAAAAATTCACGTCGTCTTAATAATACGATATAATTTGAGACATGGAAAACTAGGGGATAGCCTATTTGACACTTTTTAGATAAACATGCAGGTATGGAACCTAAATTTATAGTGCAGCCAATTGAAGGAATAGATATAAATCCATCAGATCGACAAAAAAGACTCACCATGAGAGAGGTTTATTTGATTTAGAAGATGAACACCATAAACCCCCATGGATTAAATGAGATACAGGATACATTGGAATAAAAATATTTTAAAAAAAATATATTCATTGCATGCATTTTTTGTACTTTTTTATATATATATTTTTATACCTATAGGCAAAAAAAGTTTTTAGATATTCACATGGGTGTGGAAAATATTTTTGTAGTTTTATATATACGTTTTGTATATAGGGATGCACAAATATTTTTATATATTTATTAATGCTAAGTCTAAGAGCACCTTAAATAGTTAATTATGTATACCCCTGGAATAATGGGAGAAACAAGTGTTGGGAATTAGTTTCCCATTTGAATTATCATGGTATATAAAGATGGTCGCCGTGACATTTTTTTTATGCATTGCCTGAAGAAGCAGTTAAGTTTGACTGTGAAACGCGTTGCTTTTAAATTGAAATAAACCAACCTAAAATAGTTGGTTTGAAAGTTTTGTATGTGATATATCTATATCACACACATTGGGTTAGTGCTTTAAAACCTCCAAAGAAATCTTGCAGTCTGTAGGTTCCTATTCCTAACATACTTTAGTTATGAGAGAAGATACATTTTTTGTGCTCTGAGTGCACACAGGTTTTAATGGTTACCTGAAAAAAACACATATGTCCTAATCGATAAAGAGGTAAGGACAAAAGAAACCTCTTAAATGTCCCTTCTAGGTCATATTATTCAAGAAAAAACACTACCGAACAAGTATTACCTTAGACTGGATAAACAAACATAAAATACTTTTATTATAATCTGTTAAAATTAGAAGTCCTACAAATTCCCTATACAAATTACTAACTACCTATCCATCAAATTCGGGGTAACCGCCACAATAAGGGCGACCCTGACAGGAACCTAGGCTATAAATCCCTTCCCTAAGTACTAACCAACAAAGAACCTAGGCTATAAATCCTTTCCCTGAGTACTAACCAACAAAGAAAATAAATAATACCACTAATCTTACACATGTAAACAAATATATCGAAAGACTCACACCCCTCTTTACACAAAACAAAAATTACATACACATATTACAAAAGCATAAAATAATAACAGACAAAGAGGAACTATAAACTAAGAGAAACAACTAATGTGGTGGTTACAGCAATGTAAACAGTAGGGTCACATATACAGCTGATAATTATACTGGAGTATAATTATCAACTGTATACCAATTGTTTACAATCCTCACAGCACATGTACCTTTAGGTTACTGAAGAGAACATTTCCTACACTTGTCAGTGTAACAGCTCAGCTACTTACAGAGAAGCTAAATATGATAATCCCCGTCATAAAACCACCCAAAGTCTGCGGAGACAGAATGAGTGTAAAACTACTTGTGACTCTTTGAAACATTGTGGTGAGAAAACACTTTTAATGTTGTCTTATCTGATCTCAACAGAAAACGTTAAGCCCCATGTATTCTCATTGAGATGACTGAAAAAATAATGAAAATCCTTCTGTTCACCAGACCAAATATAAAAAGAGGACGTCAATGTGTCTTACAAGACGATATATTATTTCCACTGAAGATCGTTTTTAATAAATGGATGGTTATAGCAACCCATGTGTAGATTAGCGTAACTGGGTGCAAAGCGAGTAACTATCACCAAAGACTTTAAAAGGCTAAAGCTAAAACTTTGCAAAAAGAATCCAATATGCTCTCCTGAATTTTTATTTTTTTTTATTGTGGGTGCAATTTAATTTATTTTAACAGACAATATATTTTCTTTCAATTAAAATTAAAATTATTATTTTAAAAATAAAAAGGGACGGCTATGGGTATGTGATTCGCACCCAGTTATACTAATACACTTAATACACTATGCATTCCTTACTGCTGGTTTATGTAAACTGGGGGAGGGAGGGCTTTTTATCTTTATATGTTGCAGTCGCTGTGCAAAACTTTAGTACTGTCTTGTCCGACGAAGGGGAAACATGGAATCCCTGAAATGCATTATACGCAGTTGGTCTAATACATTTTTGTTACTCTGGAGCTTAAACCAAGAACAAGCCCAATTCGATCTCTGATTCAGGAATGATGATGTCATTATGGGCAATGTCAGTAACACTGCCCAACATTCTTTAATAATGACTTGGAGTATAGTGATGTTTTATAGGGGGGTCTCTCTGTCTTATGGAGGCTGTCTGTTGGTGTGCCCTTATTAGGACTACACATTAAGTGACTGCTACAGATGTTGTATCACAGCAGCTGACTACAAAGCTTTGATGACATCATTAGGGAGGTTGTAAGAACATAGGCATCAATGTCTGATCACAGGGTGGTGACATAATGGCCAATGTCTAGGATGTCACTGCTGCCAGTCAGCTGCTTTGGCACCCGTAGAGCCCAACTGCCACTCTATAGGTAAAACTAAAAATTGCACAAAAAAAGTCTCTCTTTAGATATTTAGATTCACATCTTAGTAAGCCATCAGAGCTCTCTGGTGTCCATGTGTTGAGAAGCTGGACTGCATTGGATTTTGTATGAATTAGCCAGTTGAAGCCAGAGCCTATCCAGAACAGTGCACACAATAGTAGAAACTCAAACAATATTTAGACTAATAATAAAGCTGTAACTTGCTTGTTAACAGTTTCCAGACAGAGTTAGAGCAATTCGTACACTTTACAAGGTGAAGTGAAGGTTTCAAAAAATAAAGCTCTATTGTAAAAGTTCTACAGGTTATGATGAGGCAAATTCTTACCTTGGGCTCCACCTGGGCAGCGAAACGTGTCCTCATGGTGTCCAGAGGCTGCACGGTCAGTGTTGCTGAGCAGGCCGCCAGTCCCCCGCACAAAAAGTGCACTGCTGGAGCACGAGCATCAAGAGACGTGGACATATGGATTGACTTGGTTAAGGCTTCAAAGCTCACAAACTGCAGGGTGAGAAGACAAGGGGTAACTGCTTTATCCACCTATGACCAGAAGCACATTGTATAATAAGATTCATAAAGGGCAACAGAGGAGTCCAGCACTTACCTGTACAGCCCCGTAAGACACAGACAAGAGCTGAGCTGGAATGTGCCCCTTCCAGAATCCAGACAACCCCTCTTCTTTCAGAATCACTCTTACCGCATGGAGGATTCCTTTGTACTTGCCTGGTCTGCCACGTCCACTCAGGTCTTCAATCTGAAGCTGGGTGATATAAAGAAGAAGTAACAAGCCCCATTACTTGGTCATTTAAAAGGAATTTTCACACAAAACATAAAATTGTCCATGCAATCGTTAATCAGAAGTTAGAGGAGCCACCAATGTACGGTATCCGAAACGAATGCCTTCTATTTACAGTGGGTTGCAAAAATTATCATACCCCTTAAAATGTTCCTCATTTTTAAATGTTAAAGCCACCAACTTAAATGTATTTTATTGAAATTGTATGTGATAGAGCAACACAAGGTAGCAAGCATTTGTGGATTATAAAGGAAAGGATACGTGCTTTGCCAAATTTTTGCGAATTAAAAAACTGAAAATTGTGGCATGCATATGTATTTTGTCTTCCTGGGTCAATACTTTGTAGGACCACCTTTAGCTGCAAGTCTGTTGGGGTATGCCTCTACCAGCTCTGCACATCTAGAGGCTGGAATTTTTGCACATTATTCTTTGCAAAATAGCTCTAGCCCAGTCAGATTGGTTGGCGTCCGTTTGTGGACAGCAATTTTAAAGTCCTGCCACAGATTCTCAAAGGAATTTAGGTCTGGACTGTGACTGGGTCATTTTAACACTTGAATATGCTTTGATTTAAACCCTTCCATTGTAGCTTTGGCTTTATGTGTGGGGTTATTGTCCTGCTGGAAAATTAATCTATGCCCCATTCTCAAGTCTTTTGTAGCCTTTAACAGGTTTTCCTCCCGAACTGCTAAGTATTTAGCTTCATCCATCTTCCCATCAACTCTGAGCATCAGTCCCTGCTGAAGCAAAGCATCCCCACAGCACAATGCTGCCACCACCATGCTTCAAAGTGGGGATGGTGTGTCCAAAGTAATATGCAGTGTTTGCTTTCCTTCACACATAACTTTTGGTCTCATCTGACTAGAGCACCTGCTTCCACATGTTTGCGGTGTTGCCTACATAGCTTTTTGCACTCATCCATAAAGGGCAGATTTGTGGAGTACCTGACTAATAGCCGTCATGAGGACAGATTCTCCCACTTGAGTTGAAGATCTCTGCAGCATCTCCAGAGTGACCCTAGACCTCTTAGCTGCTTCTCCTATTAGTGCAAATTGGTGTCAGTGGAATACAGAGGTACACATTCCAAAAACAGTAGCACACTATCAACTAAAGAATCAAAGGGGACATAGGAATTTTTGAAAATGCATTTCAGCTATCTAGGATACATGAGAAATTTTTGAGGTTCTTAGTTCACATTTTTGATCAAAATTGCTTAAAGGGGTTGTCTCACTACATTGATTCATCTTACCTCAGTCCTGTTTTCTTGGTTTCACTTTGAATTCAAGGGCGTGTTTACTGGCTTCCCCTAGGCTGCAGTAGAAGCCAGGTCTGTAGCTATAGCAACCAGTGCTGACAGCCTATCAGGATAGACCAAACAGGTCTGTAGCTATAGCGACCTGAGGAGATGATGCAGCCCATACAAGAGGGGATATCTAGAAATAAGTAGGACACTGTTAATGGACATATATTGCAAAGTGACTTGTTTTTGAAAGATCTTTAACATAAAAAAGCAATCCTTGTAGTCAGACAACCCCTTTAAGTCCACCTCCGAAACTGACCCCAAAATAGAGGTAAAAAAAAAATAGTGTAGAACCCACCTGCATTGAGGTCCCGTTGACGTTTCGGAGGTGGCTTAAGCAATTTTGATAAAAAAAATGTGAACTAAGAACCTCAAAAATTTTTCATGTATCCTAGGTAGCAGAAATGCTTTTTCAAAAATTCCTATGTCCCCTTTGATAGTTTCTTTAGTTATAGTGTGCTACTGATATTGGAATGTGTACGTATGTTGCTGCCACGCCAGTGTGCACCTATGCTAATTTTTTTTTTCAAAAAAGGTTTTTTGATGTGCAAAACTATATATCGTTTCTAGTTTGTGTATGGAGGAGTGGCTGCCTCCATTTTGTTTTTTTGCACTCCACCCACCTTCACAGGCTTTTAAATCAATGCAGTGTACTTTTAAGCTGGTACCTTCACTCCCTGATATATGGAGGTCTGAACAGACCACAAAAGAGAGATAAAATAATGTAGGACCTACCTGCATTGAGGTCTCGTTGAGGTTTCGGAGGTGGGCTTAAACAATTTTGATCAAAAATGTGAACTAAGAACCTCAAAAATGTTTCATGTGCCCTAGATAGCAGAAATGCTTTTTCAAAAATTCTTATGTCCCCTTTAATAGTTTCTTTAGTTGATAGTGTGCTACTGTTTTTGGAATGTGTATGTATGTTGCTGCCACACCAGTGTGCACCTCTGCTGTTTTTTTTTGTTTTTGTTTTTCAAAAAGGTTTTTTGATGTGCAAAACCATATATTGTTTCTAGTGGAGTACAAAGGGACATTAGGGGAAGTTAAATAGACCACCCCAATGTCCCTCAATGTTCTGACAACATCCTTTCAGATGACAGGATGCGGTCAGAACAGCAGCACCCCAATGCATTACCGGGAAGAGTGGGTGGCTCTGTCTCCTCTCCTCAGCAGAGCTCTGAGTGTTCTAAAGACAGAAGACTACTGCTCTCAAGGACAGGTAAGTGTTTTTCTTTGAGGATGGGAGGAAATTAGAACAAGGGTGAGGTATTTTGAGTTGGGGATGTGGGTTAGAGTGAGGGATTATAGTGTGGGAGATGGGCTTCAGTGGGGGAGGTGATTATAGAGTGGGAGGGGGTGTTCAGAGTGTGGGGGACTTTCATATTGGGCAAGGTGGGTTTATAGTGGCGGAGGGTTAGTTCCGAGTGGGGGAGGTGGGTTAGGGTTACAAAAATTTCAGTGCTAAATGAGTGTTAAACCCTTGTCTTAAAATCTGTGCCAAGCTGATTTTCCTTAGCAAGCACTGTAAAGCAGATTGCAGTCAGATTGGACGCTGATTGCAAGGTAGATTCGGTGCTTAATATGGCCCAGATTCAGCATTCATATCCATTGTGTGAACATACTATTATGGTGGGGCATGGGCGGTTTTAGTGGGGAAGAGGGAGGGGTTAGAGTTGGAGAGGTGGGTTATAGTGGGAGAGGGAGTGTTCAGGTTGGATGGGAGGGGTTAGTAGGTTGGAACAGAGGTGTTTAGATTAGGGGTGGTGTAAAAGGGAGAGGTGGTTTAGAGCGGGGGGGTGGGTGGGGGTTGAACACTATCTAGTGTCGAGGAAGAGTGGGCGGCACCCCATCCCCTAAAACAGACACCCAGCCTAGATAGTTGTGGGGGATGTTCCCAAGCTTTTCCGGGCACTGGTTAGGCTATTCAGCATCCAGGAAAGTTGGATGATGCCCCATCCCAGGGTTTCTGTAGGATTTCTGTGTTTTTTTCCTGTTTTCCATTCTGGACTACGACGGATTAGTTGGACTACGTCGGACCAGCATTAATAAAATGCTTAAAATAAAAGGTTTTTTGGGGATATTCATTTAAATAAAGTTTTTTTTCTGTTTCTGTATTTATTTTTTTCAAGTGTTAATAATAGTGGCGTTTGACAAACACCTCAACATTACTAACGTTGGGGTGTGGTGTCAATCAATGGTGTTTTTGTCATCACAAGGCCGACACTAACCCTCTTCTCACTATTACCCCAGCACTGGGAAGAGCTGGTTAACCATCAGAAGTGGACCTTCTGTAATGGTCTGCTTCTGGGGTGCCTGCAGGCTGGTATTTTTAGGATGAGAAGGGCCCAACAGCCATGTACCTTTCTGTTCTGATAGTTTCAGGCTGTAGCTGACAATTTTACCTTGACTGGTTATGAAATAGGGGGGACCCCACATCACTTTTTTTTTATATTTTCTTTCTAGATTTTTCAATAAACAAATGGTTAAAAAAAAAAAAAAGACTATATGGGATCCCCCCTATTTCATAACCAGACAAGGCGAAACCGGCAGCTTTAGGCTGATAATTTCAGGATTGAAAGGTTCATGAATACTGGTTCCTTTCCACCCTAAAAATACCAGCCGGCAGCTGTCCCAGAAGTGGATCATCACACTAGAGCGTCTGCTTCTGATGGGAACCCAGCTCTTCCTAGTATCCCTGGTGTTTTGAGTACAGGGGTAAGAGTGATAGGGTGTTAGTGTTAGCCTTGGGTGACAAACACACCACTGAATGACACCAGATATAGTAATTGAGAGGGGTCTGTTAGAAACCTCCACTACTAACATTGAAATAAAAATAACAACAAAACAAAACACAGAAACAGAAAGAAAACACTTTAAATCACTCCCTGACACCAGCCCTCGGTTACCATTTTATTAAAGAAATGGATCTAATGCTGGTATGACATAGTCCACAAAATCCAGCATAATTCAAAGGAGAAAACCTGTATAAAAATATAAACCCTACAAAAAAAAACATGTCAGTACTAAACTCCATGCCCTGCACACCTAAAGGTCATGGCTGGCCCTAATCATCTTGGGGTGCAGGCAGCACAATATAATCCTGATGGGTACAGGCCACATCACAATCTCCATGGGGTTTGTTTTTTCCCCCCTCCAGAATATTGAGCCTTTAACCCCTTAACGACCTAGGACGTATGCATACGTCCAGGTCATTTGGGGGTTCACGCACCTGGACGTATGCATACGTCCTGAGGATCGCGCGAACTCAAAAAACAGAGTTTCGCGCAATCGGCGCGGTATGTCAGCTGTAAAATTACAGCTACTTCCGCAGCATCGGCCCCGACCAGAGATCCTCCGGGGGAAGGGGTTAACCCTTAATTATTGCGACCGATAGGTCACAATAACTAAGGGAGACGCAGGAGGAGCGATCTCCTCCTGCGTCTCTGTCTGCGGCAGCTCCTGCCTTGTGACAGACTGTCCGGAAGGTAAAGATTGCCTGGCCCGGCATCATGACTGACAGTTGCCATAGGAACCAGTACACAGCAACAAGCTGTGTATTGATTCCTATTGAATGAGTGATCTAAAGATCAATCATTCAAATCCCCTATGGGGAAAAGTAAAGTAAAAAAAAAAAAAAAAAAAAAGTGAAGTAAAAAAAAAAGAAAAAAAACAAACATGAAAAAAAAAATAAAAACAAGTACACCGCCCATTTCCCCATTACAAATGCCAAAAGCCCCCAAAAATATATAAAAAAAAAAAAATAAAGTACTCATATTTGGTATCAGTGTGTGTAACGACCTGCCCTAGAAATCTATCATGTTAATTAACCCATACGGTGACAGTGGGGATGGTGTGTTCAGGGGGATGAGCTGTGTTGCTTTTACACCAAACATATTGTTTTGTATTGTGGCCAAAAAGTTGGATTTTGGTTTCATCTGAGCAGAGCCCCTTCTTCCACATGTTTGGTGTCTCCCCTGTGGCTTGTGGCAAACTTTAAATGATACTTTTAATGGATATCTTTGAGAAATGGCTTCTTCTTGCCACTCTTCCATAAAGGCCAGATTTGTGCAGTGTACGACTGATTCTTGTCCTTTGACAGACTCTCCCACCTCGCTGTAGATCTCTGCAGTTCATCACAGAGTGATCATGGGCCTCTTGACTGCACCTCTGATCAGTTTTCTCCTTGTTTGAGATGAAAGTTTAGAGGGACGGACGGGTCTTGGTAGATTTGCAGTGGTCTGATACTCATTCCATTTCAATATGATCGCCTGCACAGTGCTCCTTGGGATGTTTAAAGTTTGGGAAATCTTTTTGTATCCAAAGATCCAGCTTTAAACTTCTCCACAACAGTATCACGGAGCTGCCTGGCATGTTCCTTGGTCTTCATGATGCTCTCTGCGCTTTAAACAGAACCCTGAGACTATCACAGAGCAGGTGCATTTATACACATAGGTGGATTATATTTATCATCAGTCATTTAGGACAACACTGGATCATTCAGAGATCCTCACTGAACTTCTGGAGTGAGTTTGCTGCACTGAAAGTAAAGGGGCCGAATAATATTGCACGCCTCACTTTTCAGGTTTTTTGTTTTTTTTTTTATATAAAAGTTTAAAATAAATGTTGTTCCACTTCGCAATTGTGTCCCACTTGTTGTCGATTCTTCACAAAAAGTTAAAATTTTATATCTTTATGTTTGAAGCCTGAAATGTTGTATAGGTAGCTTATATGGCCCCCAGCACTGTATAGGTAGCTTATATGGCCCCCAGCACGGGTAAAAAGCCTAAAAATGTGGAAAAGGGTTAAAAAAAGTTAAAAGGGAGGCCAAATATTTTCGAAAGGGAAATGTAAAAAGGTACCCTTTTAGGCCCCCCAAACCACATATATAGGTAGCTTATGGGTCCCCCGGCTTTTGTATAGGTAGGGGTATAGGTCCCCGGCACTGTAAGGTATTCTATATGGCCCCCGGAACGGGTATAAGAAAGTCTATAGGGCCCCCCGGCCTTTTTAAAAAGAAATTCTATAGGGCCCCCCGGGAAATGAAAAGGGGGTTTTTAAAAGGGCCCCCCAAACACTGTAAAGGTAGTCTTTTAAGGGCCCCAGAAATTGTTTGGCCCCTTTTCCCAACCAAATTGGGCCTGAGAAACCTGCCTGAGCCGGGCGCTCTGAGCTCTTTTTCCCTTTTTAAAGCTCGATTTGGCTTGTTTTCCCGGGCCGACATCCGGCTTTTCCCAGTCGGGGACTCCCACCCCTGCTTGGTCGGGCGGTTACCTCCAATACTCGCCAGCCCTTTTTAACATAGTGCCTGGTTTCAAAAATCATAAAGCCTTCAATTTCCCCCGCCGCGGGAACCCCCTAAAACAAGACGGGGACACTCCACGGGCGCCCCCTGAATTCCAGGCAGACCCCTTGCCCAATACATCTTTTTTCCAATACAGTTGCAGTTTTAAAAAAAAAAAAATTTTTTTACTAAACTTGGGCGCCTCCTTTAAACCGTCCCACCAGAAGGCCCCCCACAATTGCCCCCAGCCGGGAGAGCGCCCCCCATAAACCCGCCCCAGCCAAGAGCGCCCCCATAAACCCGTCCCACCCAAAGAGGCCTCCATCACCTTTTTTCCCCAGCCAGGGGCCCGCCTCCATCACCTGCCCCCAGCCAGAGACTCCCTCCATCCCCTTTTCCCACCAGGGGACTGCCTCCACCCCACCTGCCCCAGCCGGGAGACCTGGTTTCCCCATCCCCCCTTTGTCCCACCCAAAGACTCAAAACGCCCAAATGTGATCTAACACATGTTTCTTCTTTTCCCCCCAAACATCGCAAATTTTCCCTCTCCTCCCATTTAAACGCTTACCCCCCCAAACCCCCTCGTGGCCCAAGGGAACTCTACATCCCCCCCTGCATTCTCCCTCCACCTGTCTCCCGCCACCAACCTCTTCCAATTTAAGCCCTCCGCACCAAAACAAACCCTGCCAAACTACAGTCTATCCTACGCCCCCTTACTCCCCCCTTTTCCACTGTTTTTCTGGCTTCCGGGACATACCCCCCCAACCCCAAAGGGGCCCCCCCAAACACATTCCCACCATAGCCCCTGCCTCCTCGAACAAATCACCACACCAACCCGCAATTTTCAACCCGTGCTCCCCCAAAAACCTTCCCCTTTTGGAGCCTCGGGAAAATGCGCTTCGTATGTAAAAAACTCTCAACATACATGATTTGTTCCCCCTCACGAAACCAACTTTTCCCTTGGCTTGACTAAAAACCCGGGCTGCCCCCTCTGAAAACGTCCCCCTTTGCCGCACCTTTTTTTAGCGGCCTCCAATTTAAACCCACACCCCTTTCGCCCTGGTAACAAGCGGGTGAGGGTGACCTCCTCCTGTCTAAAACCCCTGCCCCCTTTTCCCCGTCCACCCTCGCCTTCCCTCCACGTCTTCTCCTTTGAAGTGACTCGGGGCCGCATCTACGGCCCCCCAAACCCCCCCAAGGGGATGTTGTCTACCGGACCGCCGGCCCTGCACTGCCTTTTTGAAAAATTTGCTTCCCGGCTTCTCCACTTTTTTCCATCGACATCCCCACTATCACCCATGGGAGCTTAAAACACCCAATCGACCCCCCCCTTTCTGCTTCCAAAACCCCTTTTCACTCGCCCTCCTTCAACCTCCCCCCCAAAATTGGGGCCCCCCCCTCAGGACCCATCAAAAGGGATGGACACACACGGGGACCTCATCTTCACCCGCCTCGGGCCCCCTATCTAAAACTCTAACTCCCCCAACCCCCTATATCTGACCAAAAACCTGTTTCCCCTTCACCACCATTTTCCTCCCCACCTGCTCCTCCTGTCCCCATATCCTTGGGGAACCCCCGCAGGAATCTACAAAACCTCAACCCTCACACACTCTCTGACTCCTTACACCCCCTTTCCACTATCCCCCTCTTCAATGCCCCAAACCCAAACCCCCAACTTTCTACACCATACAAAAAACACCGCCCTTGACTCATCGCTGCTCTAAACCCCAAAACAGAACCCCCCAAAATAACCAAACCCAACCCGGCACACAGACTCACCAAACAGCTGAGGCCCGGGGGTTTCCAAAAAGTCCCAACGCCGCTGGAAGAAAACTCATCCTTTTATGCCCTTTTGTTTTTTATAAAAACACTCACTGCAGTTTTTAAATTCCGCTACTCGCCTAAGCCAAAAACAGAACTATTTCACCACTTTTTCATTTCCTCCCTTTTTCCCAAAAACCCCCAGACAATTTTTTAAAAACCATCAAACTCTTTCCCGTCCCCAACACCTTCCCCCCCCCCCCCCTCCTTCAAGATGACTTTGCCAAATTTTCCCTTTCCCCCCGAAGAATCAACCTCATCAGAGAAAGTTTAGCCCGCAAATCCCCACCACCCTCCTTAAACCCCTTTTCAACCCGCTCTTCCCCCTTTAAATTGCTTCCCCACCGGGCCATCATGACAAGGGTCTCCTCCACTGGCCAAATCCAACCCCCACTACCTGTAGTTTTCTTGACCCACTGCCCTCCCACCCCCCATCCCGGGCCTCAGTGCTTCTATCATCCCAAACACTACCCATTCTTCAACCTATCAAAACCCCTGGCATCTTCCTTCTGCCTTTTTAAAAATCCCACTAAACACTCCAATCCTAAAAAAAAAAAACCCTTGCCCTCTTCTCTGTCCAACTAACGCCCCATCTCACTGCTCCCTTTTGCTTCCAAACTCCTCGAGGGAGCACGTCTATCTTCAGCTGGGCCCCCCACCTCTCCTCCAACTCTCTTTTTGACCCCCCTACAATCGGTTTTAAACCCCCCCACTTACCGAAACTGCCCCAACCCAAAATCACTAAGATCCCAGTAACTCTAAAGCCTCATGCCCCTACTCTGTGCTCCCCTTTTTGGCCTTCCTTGGCCTTTTAATTTTCGACCATTCCCCTGCTAAAATCCTCTCCTCCCTCGGGATCAGGACCCTTGGGGTCTTTCCTGGTTTTCCTCGAAAACCCCCACTGATCGGACCTTTTTAGCGTTCTCATTCTTGCTCCCCCACCCAATCCCCGGCCACTCTCTGTTGGGCCCCCAAGGGCTGTCCTGGGGGCCAAATAAATCTTCTTTTTATTACAAACCCCCATAGCCTACATGGGTTTTATTACCACCTGTATGCTGATGATACCCCAATTTTACATCTCTTGGGCCCCAATTTTCACTTCTCTTCTCTCCCCCGGGTCCCTGAATGTCTGTCCCCATTTCCTCCTTCTTCTCATCAAAGTCCCCCTAAAACTAAATTTTGGGAAAAAAAATCATCATTTTTTCCACCATCCAATCCTACCCCTGCCCCTGATCTCTCTATTACATTTAAAAGGGGTCTACCTTTTACCGGGGGCCCCCAAGTCCCCCCTTGGGGGAAAACCCAGGGCTCTTTCTTTTTCTTTCAACCCCAACACATCCAAAAACCCCCACCCCTGCCTGCCGCCTCCACCGAAAAACACCCCTCGCATCCGCTCATTCCTCCCCCTATGACACTACAAAAATGCTGGTCCCTGCCCTTGTTTTATCCCCCGCCTTAATACGCAAAAAAACCTTTCATGGCCTCCCCCTAGGGACCCTCGCTCCCCCCCAACCATCCTTAACTCTGCTGCCCCTCTTATCCACCTCCCCCTCACTACTCCCTGCCTCTCCCCCTGCCCCAAACCCTTTTATGGCTTCCCCCCCTTTCCCAGCAATCATTTTCCAAAACTTTCTTTAACCCCTGACCTACAGGCTTTTCCAAGACCTCTCCCCTCCCCTACAAACCCCTGCCCAAATTTTTCCAAAAAATCTCCCCCCCCACACTTCCCCCCTCCCCAAGGACCTTCTCCTCTTTTCCTTTCCCTTATAACTCCTCCACAAACCCCTCTCCAAGACTTTTCCCCCTGCTTCACCCACACTTGGAAATCACTGCCCCAACACATCAAACTCCCTCCACTTTACCTCTCAAAAAACAACCTGAAAAACCCCTTTCTTTGGGGTTGCCTTTTAACCCTTTCCCCTAAACTTTTCATACTTCCCCCACAGAATGCTGCCCCCTCACCTCCTGTCTCTTTCCCCCCCCTTGTAGATTGTAAGGGCCCCCCCCGGGGAGGGTCCCCTCTCCCTCGTCCCTGCCAATTGTATTAAACCCTTATCATGTAATCGTTTGGGCTTATGTAATGTATTAAAACCCCCCAAAGTACAAACGCCTGGGAAACCAATTTGGGGCTTTAAAAATAAATAATAAAAAATAAAAATAATAATTTGGTTTTTATGGCCCCCAGCAAAAGTTTTAGGGTAATTTTTAAAAAAAAAAAAAACTCAACTTTCCCAGCTTTCCCCCACCCCTGATGCTGTCACTGCTCCCCGGGCTTTTCCTTTAACGCCGGCGTGAGGTCACCCTGCCGCGGAGCACGGTTTATGACAAAGGCGCCCTTTTCTGTGTACTCTTGAGCCTGCTTGCGGCTCCCCTAAGTATCTGCGGACGGAGAGCCTTCCAGGGGGAAAAACACATTTAAATTAAGTTTCCCGCCGCCTTTGTCCAAGGTCCTAACTGTACCTTTTACGGATCGGTATTAAATTGGATTTCCCAACGATCAGCGGCAGGGTGGGCGGCGCCGCCAGGGGGCAATGTCCCGGGGCCCAAAATTTAAATTTTTTAGAGGCATTTTTGGAAAGAAACCAGAAGAGTATTTGGGGAGAATTTTTATATGGTCAGATGAAACCAAAAGGGAAACTGTTTGGTAAAAAACAAATCGTCGGTTTGGGGGGTTGGGAATGGTGGAAAGCATCCAAAGAACCCCCTTTCCTTTCTGTGAAACATGGGGGGCAACCCCATGCTTTGGGGGTGTTTCTCTGCAAAGGGACCCGAATGATCCGTGTTTCATGAAAGAATGAAAAGGGGGCCCTGTATCGGAGATTTTGATTTCAAACCTCCCCCATCAGCAGGGGCATTTAAAAATGAAACGTTTGGGTGGGTCTTTCAGCATACAATATCCCAAAACACACTGCCAGGGAACGAAAAGGGGGGGCTTCGGGAAAAAGCTTTTTAAAATTTCCCGGAGTGGGGCCCAGCCCCGTCTACAGATCTCAACCCCATAGAAAACCTTTGGAGGGGGTTGAAAATCCGTGTTGCCCCGCGACAGCCCCAAAACATCACTGCTTTAGAAAGGGGATTTTGCATGGAGGAAGGGCCCAACAACCACAACAGTGTGTGCCAACTTGTGAAACTTACGAAAACGTTTTTCCTTTCATTCCCAAAAAAAGGGGAATTAACAAAGTTTGGGGGAACTTTTTTTATTGCCCAAATACTTTTTTCCCACCATAATTTGCAAATAAATTCTTTCCAAATCAGACAATTATTTTTTGGTTTTGGGTTTCTATTTTGTCCTCATATTTGAGGTCGCCCTATGATGTCAATTACGGCCTCTCTCATTTTTTAAGTGTCAAAACTTGCACAATTGGTGGCTGACTAAATACTTTTTTTCCCCACTGTGAAACTGGAGAACTAGCACAGATGTCTTCTGTGTGGCCGATGTCTGTGTGGCCACATAGAAGAAGCTGAGTGATTCGGACAATTACATTGAAGGTTGAGTGATCTAAAGGAATCACCGAAAAAAAGTTTTACAAAATTTTATGAAAAAAGCCCCTGGTAAAAAGTTTAAAGGGAAAAGATCTAAAAGATCTATGCAAAATAATTGGAAAAAATTTAGTCAAGAAGAGACTTGAAAATTTTATTTAAAAAGGAAATAAATTACCTGAAATCGAATTTTAATGACGTCCAGAGGGCTTATAGCCGCCCTTGTGACCATTCCAGAGAGAGATCCTGCAGTAGCCACTTCAGTCGTAGAAAGAAGGCGTCCTTCGGAGCCAGGGTCATATCCCACCATCCTTCAGAGAAACCTGGAGGAAATTACATAGATAATGTTGTAGTGAGATGTCAAGAAAGAGGCTGTGTATTCTGCTGTTGTCACCACCTGTTCAATCATAGACTTTGAAAACCAACAATATACTTCTGTGTCCTAAGAATTCTTGAAAGAATGAGCTTCCCAGCACTAGTATTACGGACAGGACAGTCCCTTAAAAAAGGTTCCGGGCAACACAAAAAGTTTGGATACCTCTTTGGTGCAAGTTCACATAGGAATTAAAGCAAAGCTTCTAAATGGACTTGAAGCTTTACTTTATACCTGAAAACTTGCACCAAAGAGGTATCTAAGGCCTGGTTCACATTTATGTTGGAGTTTCAGTTCAGAGCCTCCATCGCAGGTTCTATCAAAAATCAGTTTAGTTAAGTCAATGGTGTCCGTCTGGCACTCTCTGTGTCCGATGTAATGGATCTGGCTCCCCCTCTGCGAAAGAGGCTCCAACCGGAAAATCCAACATAGAGATGGACCTGGCCTAAGCTTTTCCTATTACCCTGAACCTTTGCAGATGGGCTGTTCTGTCCATGTTGCCATGGCCAGTCAGCCAGGTGTTCCACTTCAAGCCGGCAGCATTTCAATACCTATACTTAGGGCGAAATGTCCAAAAAGAGGCGTATCCATGCCAGTTTTAGGCGCATTAAATCAGTGTAAAGTGCACTTAAAGTCCGATACTTTCTAAAAACTGGCGTCAGGTATACCTTAATGCGCCTAAAAAGACGCATCACATCAAAAAAGGTGCATTGCGCAACTCGCGGCGCATAGCATATCATTGGTGGTATATGTAATGCACCTATCGCGGCGCATTGCCCAATGTAGGCACAAAACATTTATAATGCGCCTCAATAGGCGCCTTGCACAACGGCGGCACACAGCGCACAATATTTGGGCGCATTACAAAGTGTCGTGCCCGGCATATAATGCGCCTAGTTTTGTTGTACGACAGTTCATTTACAACAAAAATATGGCGTCGAAAGTGGTTTTGCTGCTAAATAGACCAAAAAACTGGAGTTGGGACATGTCGCCCTTAGTATTGTATTTATATAGCACAACTCAACCAGGTAAGCGGTATTCATTTGCTGATTTCACAAAGGGCTTTTACCTCCTCTTTTTTTCTAGCTGGATACTTTGACATTGCCGCTAATAGGGCAAGCGAGTTCCTGAAACACAGTTATATCACACCTTTGAAAGCAGAAAACCAGTTGTGACAGTGTTTTATAAGTCATTGGCAGCTACAGTTTTGTCTGCACACGGCAGCTGCACTGTGGGACCCTGTCCCCCCCTCCCTCATAATTCTTCTAATTGAATACGAGTGGCAATAGGACATGTACCTTAGTCCATGTGTATATGATAGAACCCCCATATATAATGCGCAGTACAGCTATAGCCAAGATGTTTGCTGTGATGCAGAGCAGATACCGTACTTTGTCAGTTAACTAAATAAAGAACTCTCAAGATATCTTCTGCTGACAAAAAAAAGTAAGCACACCCGTGTCATACGTGGCACCTCGCATCTGTATATAGGTTTACGATATCAATATACTTCAACCACATGGTGCTCCTGTATAACCCCTTGTCATTTAGATACGTCAAGATGATATACTTTGTGATCTCTTTGTTTTGACTTCACTATGATCTTCTAATTATTGAACTAAATCTAGTGTTTGGTAATGTTTTGTCCTTTGCAAAATCATTTCAATAAAACTAGTTACTCCTTCATCCTAAATGGTGAATGCAAAACCTGAACACCAGATTGTTTGGTCTCCTCACCATCTCCGCAATGGAAAGTGATCAAAAAATTGTATCTACCCCTGAGATGCTACCAATAATAAAGTAATAACAACTGTACCTATACTTTCATGGTGGCCACAGTCTGGTTCTAAGAAGCACTTGTAGCAAATATTCTTAGGGTCTGTCTATATGGCTGGGGGTTTCAGTTGGATTTTGACAAGGATTTTGTGTTTGAAAACCGTCAAAGAAACAACTATAAAACAATCCCCATAGACCTCTATGTAGTCTTCACAGCTCGGATTTTCTGAGGTCACATTTCAAGACCTCAAAAAAAAACTTGGAACATGTTTGACAATTCGCCGTATTTCACTAGGAAATTGGTGGAAAATGTACTATTGAAGTCAACGGGAAGGCTAAAACCGAGCTGAAAACTATTCACACGGTTTCTGGATTTGGTTTTTATCCTCCCCATTGACTACAACAGTAATTTGATTTTTATTTATATACGCACACACACTATATATAGATTAGGGGGATCTATAGAAGTATCTCTGAAGATCTTTCTAGAACAATACTGTGAACTACTGATAATGCATCTTTACCCCTCTGATTCTCTTTTGCCCTTTCCTGCAGCTCACAGAAAAATACTTAACCCCAAACCAAATAAAATTACATACTTTTATTGATATACATTAAAATACCAAACCTAATGTGTTAAAGTGTATATTAAAAAGTCATTAGTAGTCATTTCATCATCCCTATCGGCTACCAGCATTTTTTAAAAACCTTATTGGGTGGTTTTTTGATCATCATCTGTCCCCTGATGAACCAGTTTTTTCACTGGGAAAACTCGTCGGGACGTTTTTGGACATTATTTTTTGCCCTTTAAGCAGCGTGTTTTATATTGTTCTCACTGCTTGTCAGGGTGGATAAAAATCATGTTTTTTTTTAAAAAAATTTTAAAAAAATCGGATTTTTTTGATTTAATCCGGATTTTATTCAATAAACTGACTTTTGAGGAATAAAATTATTTTACCATCCACAAAGGATCTTTCATCATGAGATAAATGCATGAGTTGTGTAATTCAGTAGAATAATGGCTGTATATGTGTAAACATTCACGCATGCCCTGCTTTCCAGAGGTTTCTGTTGGATTATGTGGCAAGTTTCTCTCCTATATTATCACAGGACGCATCAGCGTTACTTACTGCAGTTCTATAAATGAATTTGACATTCCGCAGAGGTCCCACCCTCTGCTTCACAGACAAAATTTACAAACATGACAGAGTGAGAAAAAGACCCTATGTTCCTATTGTTCTACAAACCTATGAATACAGAATCAAACCACTTCACGTGGCCTAGTCAAGAAGTTAGTCAATATGTTTTGATGGTTTGAAGTGGACATAGATCTGCACACCAAGAAGAAGATGTGAATCTAAGTGTGAGGAGGAGGAAGGGCAAGCAGACAAGAAAATGAGAAGTGAAAACTGTTGAGAACTATATTGCAGAATTAGCCACAGACAGACAAGTGCCTGGGATTGTTTGTGTGTACGATCTGAGGTTTATTACATTCTTTTCCGTATAATGAGCAGCAGGCCGTAAAAGTGACCCAGTTTGGCGAATATATTTTAGAAATGAAGCTCTTCACCGCCTATCGGTACTAAAGGCAGGCAATGCGTGCACAAATGAAAATGATGCAAAAAGAGATGACCACGCCTCTGGATGGCGCGAATGTACTGGACCAACATCATGAGAAGTGCTGGTGATGAAGATGACGCAAAGAACCACTTCTGAACAGGCCAGGATCTTCAGGTAGGTAAACCTTTTTATTGAATCCTATTTCTAAAGACTGAACTTGTCATGTTGGTGAGATAAAAATTATCATTTCTTATTTTTACTGCAGGGTTACTGTCATTGGTATGAGTATGATGAAGAAAAAAAATTATTCCTTCTGGGGCAGGGCAGTGATGTGTTGTGTACAATAAGCAGAATATTGTATAAACATAAAATAACAGCATTGACTTTTTTTGTTTAGGGGAATTCATGGATTCTGGAAACGTATCCAACCTCCAACGATCACAATCATCCTGTTCTACAGTTTTCAGAGTTCCTCCATCTCAGGGTAGTGCTTCATTAGCAGCAGCATCATCTCAGACACCCACTAGCCACATATCACCCCAAAAGGAAGAAAAAACCTTTACCTCCTGGAAACACACCAATAGATAGGGTTTGTTTTTATAAGAGAATAGCAGATTAGAAAAAGAGTTGATAGATGAAAAAATTGCCCGTTTATTTAGTGAACGAACTTCTTCTTTCCGTCTGACTGAGAACCCAACATTTCATTAATATGGTTCAGTCACCGAGACCAGGATACAGTCCACCAGACAGAGCTGATGTTGCAGGGAAACTGCTGGATCAAGTGTATGACAGAGAAATGGAAGCAATGTGCAACAGCTCTGGAGGGTAAAATTGTTTAAACCTAGTTTGATTGGTGGAGTAATGTCACAATGATCCTATTGTATGTGGCTTGCTATAACAACAAGAAGTAAAGGTCAAATGTACGCTTCCTTGCACAAACAACCTGATACGTCAGGAAATGCACAACAGCAAGGAATACTTACAAAAGTGGCAGTAAAAGCATATAACGACATGTGACCAAAAATTCAACATGTCTAAGTAGCAGTTTTGGTCAACTGGACAAATGCTGCAACACGTATCCAAGATGAGAAGATGATTTAGAAGAGCAGGGAGGAATACAAAGCTGCTAATTAAACTATATTGGTTGCAGTGCTCATTTTGCTGCACCTCTTAGCCAAGACTTAAGTGTTCCAGAAATAAAGGCTAATGGTGTTGAAATTGCACTAAATACTTCCCTCCCCTGTAATAATCATTTTGCTGCTAGCAGCTCTGAAAAAGGAATGGGGGGAACCAAAGCTACCGCTCCCACATGATGGTTAGAGGGGAACTCTGTGGTGAGACTGTTTTGAGCTTGTATATCAAAAACTGGCACTATTCTGATGACACTTGTGAACGAAAACTGAGATAAAATAAGATGGCACTGTAACGGCAAATCCTACAAAATAGGCTTAGAGAAGTGTAGGAAACATATGCTGAGGCTTCCTGAACTCCACATTCTCAAGCTTTTAACAAAATACAGAAAAATGCTGTTTTATTGCGGTTTGCTGTTGAAATATGGTAAGGAAACTGATGTGAACACTTAAAACAGAACTACCATGACAGAATTAAATTACAAAGCACTAACAAAACGAATGGGAAGCACTGGACTTCCAAGCTCATTTTTGGCAAATATTGTCAATATCCAATTTCAGGCGTGGTCAAAACCTAAGTGCTGAGGAAGAGGCGTTAGCTATGACAGGGGGTATCGCAGCAATCTTCCATCTTTTTTTGCCAACTATAATAAACTTCAGAGTCAACATAGCGGGGTACCATTCAAGAAATATATGTTTGGCTGAGTTAATTTTAAGGAAGGTCACACCAGTAAACTGTGTGAAGTACTTAAGCGCTTGGTTTTAGTGATCTGTTCAAGTAATGATTTCACTTTTAACAGCCAGTAGCTTCTTCTGCAGGCGTTGGAAAGAATATTCTCTTTCTTTGGACTTCATTCATTCTAAAATTGATGAATCGGTTGGGAACCAATAAAAGCAGGATAGCTTGTTTTCTTTTCAGATTATGAAATAGGAACAAAGAAGAAGATGATGATGACAAGTGAGCTACAGAGGACAGCAGTATTTAAGTTTTTCATGTGTCGGCTGGGCTGACAGTTTAAGTTTCTTAAAATATATATATATTTTGTTTAGCCAAATTAGTTAACAAAACATGGATGTTTGTTTAGCAAATATAACTTAGGACTGTTATTATTGTTTCAGTATGAATAAATCTATCTTAATTGTTATTAGGTCAAGGATTATTTTCTCCACTTCCTAAGTACAAACAGAAAAGTGGTGTCCAAATATGAAATGATTTACCCCATTTAAACTTGAGGCGAGAAAAAGTAATATAATAAAGTGATTCTAAAGTATTCATCTACTTGCATGTTTAAAATAGCTAGAAACTTGTTTAGGTAGAACTTTGATTTAAAATCACTGACTTCTAAATCAAGCCTTACTGACTTAGTGATTTATAATCGGGATTTTAAATTCGTGATTGATAAATCATGTTAGATTTAAATCAAATCCACCCTGCTGCAGTGTTTATCATTGCGGGACGTTTGTGGATATTATTTTTTTTTTTCTTTAAACAGCGAGTCTCATTGTTCTCACTGCTTCTGTTTATCATTGCCGTTTGTAGTTAGGGACAGTCTTCGGATAGGTGGGGCCGCCACTTTTGGGGCGGGTGCGAGCGTGCTCCCCCTCTTTTGGGAATAGGTCAGTGTGTTGCTTATCAATTTTTTATATGAACACTTTTAGTAAGTTCTATGGGAGTATAAAGATTGTCATCTTTACACAAGAATCTTGACGTGGATATATTTACTCTTCTCTACAGAACCGTGAGCTGCGATATATACCCCTAAGACTGTCTTGTATGAGAGGTCTTTTGTCTATATACTGTGTGGGTGACATACACTGACCTAGTTGTATAATCTAAATAATTATTTTCATATAGGATGGTTAACCTTATTAGCTAATAGTCGTATAGGGTATTTTTAATATACACTTTAACGCATTAGGTTTGATATTTTAATGAATATCAATAAAATGATGTAGTTTTATTTGGTTTGGGGTTAAGTATTTTTCTGTGAGCTGTATTGACTGATCCCAAGTTTGTATCATCTTTTTCTGTGAGACTAGTGTTTATGCCCTTTCCTGCACCCTAGTTTTCCCCTCCTTTTGTTCCTCGTTGGGAATATATAACATGGGCAGGTCCTCCTAACTTACATCGTTGACGACTTACATTACGTGAGGACTTATGGGCGTCGGCTGACATTCCACAACTGAGCTCACACCCCATGATAACCAAGTGCCTGCATGCCAAAGCTGCACGGTGCAATACAGAAGGTAGGTGAAATATTCTTAAATAGGGACACAGACAGCAAAACAAATGTAAAAAAAACTGTTCCCTGCACTATCTCAAAACTAAAAAAAAAATGTTTTTGCTGGAATTACATTTAAAAAAAAATATTTTAAAAAAAAAAAATAACTTTCGACTTACATCACAATTTCAACTTCAAGAAACAACCTACAGTTCCCTATCCCGTTTGCAACCTGGGGATTGCCTGTATACACAGTTAAAACTGTTTACGTAAAAGAACAACGTTTAAAAACAATGAATGGATATTGAAAGTACCAATCCTCAAATCCGAGTATTCTCTCATGTGTTTTACTGTGCGAATACAGATTCAGAATCCTATTTTGTCCTTCGGCTTCGTCTACACGACATAAGAAAATTCCGTTGGTTTTTGTTATAGAATCGAACTGGTATTTTACAGTCAGATTTTAGCTTTGTTTTCTGTGTGAATTTTGTGGTAGTTTTTGTCTGACCCACACTGACCATCCTCTAATCAGCTGTTTTCCAGTGGATTATAGATCATGTTCTAAGTTTTTTGATCAGATTTCAGTTTTGAAATCCGACCTGTGTAGACTACAGCTCAGATTTTCTATTGAGGTCTGTGGGGATCAGTTGGGGGATTTTTTGCGGATTCTAATTGCTGAATCTGCATAAAATCCGACCAATAACCAGTGCGGTGTGGGTATTGGTGACACAGCCTTAGGATACACAACAGCGATTTATGGTCGGACGTTTCAGGCTTTCTCAACACAGGTAATGTTAAAATACCATCAAAAATCCAACAGTATTCCAACATCGCCGGACTGCAGTTTTTGGCGCAGATTTTCCATTGGCTGAGTACATTGACTGTACAGGAATCCAACAGAGGATAGAACATGTTTTATTGACATGTATAAAATCCGTGCTGTGTAGATTTCTACTGAGGTCGGTGGGCGGATTTTCAGCGGATTTAGTATTTAGACCAGAAACCAGCACTGTGTGGATATAGCCCAAGTGGATCCCCCACAGACCTCAATAGAAAATCCCAGCTGCAGTATACACAGGTTGGATTTCAAATCCAAAAACCTGGTCTGAAAACTTAGAACAAGTTTTATAATCCGTCATATTTCACTTGAAAGTGGCGGATTCTGTGAAATACTGGTCAGATTCTGCTTACAGCTTAGAGTATTTTATCCTCTCCAGGTGGATGCAGCATAAGGCCATGTTCACACAACATCATTTTACGCTCATCTTGGGACGGATTTTGCCACAATGTTCTACTCAGCTCATTGACTGCAATGTAAAACGT
The DNA here is from genome assembly GCA_025379985.1 of Phyllomedusa bahiana. Classification (NCBI taxonomy): domain Eukaryota; kingdom Metazoa; phylum Chordata; class Amphibia; order Anura; family Hylidae; genus Phyllomedusa; species Phyllomedusa bahiana. Next base: position 31,528 of record JAODAL010008636.1, on the reverse strand, counting down.
TCAGACGACGCGGCTTTAGGGACAATTCCACTTCAGGAAGTGTAAAAGTCTTGTCGATTCTCGAGGCGTTTACGTGAGTGAAATCCCCCATGAAGGCTAGGGCAGCGGATTTTCAGCGCACGTTGAGAGAGTACTCACAGTACAGGGGGATTTTGAAGCATAAACTCAGGGCTTGTCCCCACAACATCAGTTATTTGTCGGTTTTTCAGACGGTTTGCGGTTTTACAAGCCGTCTGAAAACCTGCAGCAACGCCCCCCATAGACTTCAATAGAAAATCCGTGCAGGAGTTCACACTGCACGGATTCTCCACAGAACCGCTTTTTTTTTACACCGCCCGCGGTCCGAAAAACTTAGAACATGTTGATTCTTCTGCCTGGTTTTCGGGCAGAACATAAACATGTGGGTGCAAAGAGGGAGATCTTGAATCCGCAAACTAAAGCCGCCCCCTAAGTACCAGAAACAGAGCAAATACCGGTCGGGATTTCCTGACTGGTATTTGGTCTGTGCCTCTTCCAAATCCCTTTGTATGAACACAAGCCCTCCCTGCACATGAAGCCGCTGTGCTGACTGTACATGCGGTTCATGGTCTTCGCTCCTCTGAAGTTGGTGGAGAATAAACACAATCTTCCCGCAATTAGAAACCACAGTACTATGAAAAACGCAGTCAGGCTGCAGCGTGTGCACAGCGCTCATAGCATCACCTCCTGGAGAACACACTCTTTTGTATGAACTTCCTTCTCCTGAGCGTGAGGCAGTGCCGCAGCTGCAGGGGGTTTTGCCGGTATGCGCCCTTGGCGGGTGTCATGACCTGTATGAACAGTAATAGCCGGCTGTGGTCACCGCATTCCCCCGTAACCCCTAAGAACCAAACACCAAAAAGCCTACACGCGGGCAGCAGCAGCGTTATAGAATCACACACTATGGCAGGAGGGATCTACCCGCAGCCCCGGGTATCAGCTCCGCACGCCGCGCCGGCCGCGCACACACTCACCTTCTCCACCCGCACACTTCCTCTAAAGCCGCTGCCTGCAGGCCACGCCCATCCGCCTAACCAATAGGCAGGAGGAGCTGGGCCAGGCCTTCCTCACCAACCAATGAGAGCACGGCAGGGGCGCCGTTTTTCTAGGGCGTGCAGGTGCGTCACGTGGTCAGTCACGCGTTCAGGGGGCGGGGCTCTAGCCTGTGGAATAGGAGGAGCTTGACGTTGATTTGTCTATGACAAGTCGTGACGTTTCTTGTCGCGCTTCCTGCCTGCACGTTATCAGGCAGACGGTGTTGAGTATTAGATCAGGTTCACACAGTGCAGTAAGGTTGTGTTTACATCATGTCTTTTTTTTTTTTTTGCTAAAGCGTGATGTGAACCCAGCCTATAATAACATACAGGGCTGTTCGTAGGTCAAAAAGCAATCAGGGCGAGGTGAAAATCCCCCTTCCCCCACAAAAAAAGGCAATTTTTGTTTCTGCATCACATAGCTATAAGAAGCACATATGTGGGGTTACATATGTGTGACGCCTCCGTGTGGTACCTCTACATGTCACATACATATAAAGGTACCGCTCAGAGCTGTTATATAGATGTAACCTTATACAGGGGGGGCTGTGAGTGGTACATTGGGGGTTACATATATGTGATGCCTCTGAGCGGTACCTCTACATGTCACATATATATAAAGGTACCGCTCAGAGCCGTTACATAGATGTAACCTTATACAGGGGGGGCTGTGAGTGGTACATTGGGGGTTACATATGTCTGACGCCTCTGAGTGGTACCTCTACATGACACATACATATAAAGGTACCTCTCAGAGCTGTTATATAGATGTAACCTTGTACGGGGGGAGGGGGCTGATAGAGGTGCATGAGGGGTTACATATATGTGATGCCTCTGAGCGGTACCTCTACATGTCACATATATATATAAAGGTACCACGCAGAGACGTTACATAGATGTAACCTTATACAGGGGGGGCTGTGAGTGGTACATTGGGGGTTACATATGTGTGACGCCTCTGAGCGGTACCTCTAAATGTCACATACATATAAAGGTACCACGCAGAGCCGTTACATAGATGTAACCTTATACAGGGGACTGTGAGTGGTACATGGGGGGGTTACATATGTGACCCCTCCTGTGCCACTCACAGCCCCCCCCCCCCTTTAAAGGGGGGGGGGGGGTAAATGTAATGTGCATATCATGTAATGGCTGTGTGTGGTACAAGTAACAGGTTAATAACATATTACTTGTACCACATACAGACATTACATGATGCAATGGATGTGTGTGTTTTACACTAAATTACCTTGCAGTCAGGAACAGCCCTGCCGTACAGTGTCGGCGTTCTCTCTGCACTGAGTACGGCAGGGCTGTTCCTGATGCTTGGTACATATTGTGGGCACGTGATGCAGCGCGCTTTCAGCATCCTGCACGCACCTATGTCTTATTACTTTATCTCAATAGCAAATCTCAGCAGGCTACACCACAGAAATCTATACAGCCAAAAATATTAATGAAAGATAATGGTGCCAAAAAGTAAAAAGAAACGGATGGTAAAATCCTCCCTGTACAGTGCCCAGCACGCGATCCCGAATGAAACGTGAATGAGCTTTTTTAAATGGAACATCTAGCTGTGAAACAACACATAGGGCGACTTGTATGAATGTTGGCGCTGATAGACCAGTTCTAAATAGCTTTTAGGTAGTAAAGACTGCGCCAGAATGTATGAACCTGTTCTTCTGCAGTCGTCCCCAGCGCCGCCGCAGGTCGTTAGGGTCCTAAGTTGATACCGATCGCTAAGGTATCGGCTTAGGACCTTGGCGATCGGTGATGGCAGTGACATCGGGACTAACTGTATGTGCATCCTCCGGATACACCTATAGTTAGATGCTTCTACTGAGCAGAGAGCGAAGGCTTTCCCTTCCACAAAGTACTTCAGTGAGCCTCAAGCAGGCTCCCCGGAGTACACAGCAGAGGCAGCGTGAGTGCCATCGCGTGGCCTGGTGATGTCACGCCGCCTGAAGAGGAAGACCGGGAGCAGCGACAGCGTCAGGGAGAGAGGAAAGGTGAGTATTGTCAGTATTTTATTTTTAATTAGCCCTATACATGCTGAGGGAATCTATAGTGTACCTATACCTGCTGGAGGACCCTAAAATGTACCTATACCTGCTGGGGGAATCTATAATGTACCTATACATGCTGAGGGAATCTATAGTGTACCTATACCTGCTGGAGGACCCTAAAATGTACCTATACCTGCTGGGGGAATCTATAATGTACCTATACCTGCTGGGGGAATCTATAGTGTACCTATACCTGCTGGAGGACCCTATACTGTAACTATACATGCTGGGGGACCCTATAATGTACCTATACCTGCTGGGGAAATCTATAATGTACCTATATCTGCCGAGGACACTATAATGTATCTATACCCACTGAGGGACCTAAAAACTACCTATATATGTGCTGGGGGAACCTATAAACTACCTATACATGTGCTGGGGAACCTATAAACTACCTATATATATGCTGGGGGAACCTATAAGCTACCTATATATTTGCAGGGGAACCTATAAGCTACCTATATACATGTTGTGGGACCTATATACCTACTGGGGGACCTACAACCTGTCGATATATCTACTGGGGGACCTAAACCTGTCTATATACCAACTGGGGGACATATAACCTACCTATATACCCACTGGGTGACCTATAACCTGCCTATATACCTACTGGAGGACAAATAACTTGCCTATATACCTACGGGGGGACCTATGTCCTGCCTATATACACGATGGGGGACCTATAACTTACTGGGGGACATATTACTTACTGTGTTGTGAAGTCGCTAATAGTCGTTAAGCCGGTTGTTAAGGCCTCAAGTCGATTGATAAGAGCTTAGCAATCAACTCCGGGGACGATTCTGCAGGTCATACATACAGGGCAGTGTAGAGCCAATACCACAAGTCTGGCTCAGGCACCACCTTTACCCTGGTCTGGCTGTTCTTCTGCAGGTCATACATACAGACGCAGTGTAGAGCCAATACCACAAGTCTGGCTCAGGCACCACCTTTACCCTGGTCTGTTCTTCTGCAGGTCATACATACAGGGCAGTGTAGAGCCAATACCACAAGTCTGGCTCAGGCACCACCTTTACCCTGGTCTGGCTGTTCTTCTGCAGGTCATACATACAGGGCAGTGTAGAGCCAATACCACAAGTCTGGCTCAGGCACCACCTTTACCCTGGTCTGTTCTTCTGCAGGTCATACATACAGGGCAGTGTAGAGCCAATACACAAGTCTGGCTCAGGCACCACCTTTACCCTGGTCTGGCTGTTCTTCTGCAGGTCATACAGCAGGGCAGTGTAGAGCCAATACCACAAGTCTGGCTCAGGCACCACCTTTACCCTGGTCTGGCTGTTCTCTGCAGGTCCTACATACAGGGCAGTGTAGAGCCAATACCACAAAGGCTCAGGCACCACCTTACCCTGGTCTGGCTGTTCTTCTGCAGGACATACATACAGGTGCAGTGTAGACTAATACCACAAGTCTGGCTCAGGCACCACCTTTACCCTGGTCTGGCTGTTCTTCTGCAGGTCATACATACAGGGCAGTGTAGAGCCAATACCACAAGTCTGGCTCAGGCAACACCTTTACCCTGGTCTGGCTGTTCTTCTGCAGGTCATACACACAGGGCAGTGTGGAGACAATACCACAAGTCTGGCTCAGCCACCACCTTTACCCTGGTCTGGCTGTTCTTCTGCAGGTCATACATACAGGGCAGTGTAGAGCCAATATGACAACTCAGGCTCAGCCACCACTTTTATCCTGGTCTGGTTGTTCTAACTGTTCTGCACCTAGGTTTGGCAAGAATCATAAATGTGTCTAATTCTATGAATGCGGTGCGACACCCCTATTAAAAAGTGTCATATCAGCGCTTATTACACCAAAGTTTGGAATGTGACTGTTTATACATCTATAGAACAGGACTACGACAGCTTTTAACGCAGCCCCTTTCATACATGTTGCCCCAAGTGTGAACCAGGCTCGTGAATATTTTCACGACTTACCATGGAACAGGACCTTCCTTGTGAGTTGTCAGGGTTTGCTTGCTCCTGGCTATAGCCTCATAAGTTACCATTTCTCAGTCTGGGCTGTTGGTTTAGGGCAGGACAAGGTATTCTGGTGTAATAGGCAAATCAGGCACATAGTGGCCCCCCCCCCCCCCAATGGAAAATTCAGCCCCATCCCTGTCTCCTTATGCCCCTGTCCTGCCTGGGATGAAGCAGTGCCCTGGCCGGTCGCCTACCTTTGCCTACTCGTCGTCCCGGCATTGTTTTAGGACTTAAGATTATGACAATGCTTTATGTTCTGCACATGCTGCCTTAAAACCAGTCCCTACCTACAGTCCCTATTATAATACAGAGCACTTTTCCCCCCTATTAGTGAATTCAGAATTACAGCTGGTCATGGACAGGGCGCTGTGCATCCAAAATGCAATATAAAAATATAACACAAAAATAATAATCACCACTTAATATGCAGTAAACTGGACAGAAGGACAGTGGACTCTGCCCACGGGGGCTTACAATCTACAGCAGAGGAGCAGTGTGTAGGGTAACGGCAGCCAGGTTATTGTAAGCTGTTCGCTATTCTGAAGAGATGGGCTTTCAGGTCACTCTAGAAGGTTTTACAGATAGGGAAAGAGTCTGGTGTGTTGGGGCAGTGAGTTTCAAAGTATGGGGAAAGCACGGGCGAAGTCCTGGAGACGGTTGTGTGAGGAGCTGACACGGGGAGAGCAGAGAAGGTGGTCCTGTGAGGAGCAGAGATTGTGTGAGGGGAGCTAGAGATTAAGACAAAGGTTGAAGGTTTCAAAGATGGGGGTGAGTCTGATGTTTTGTGGTAGAGCGTTCCAGAGTATGGGGGAGGCTCGTGAGGAGTCTTAGAGACATCTGTCTGTAGGGCTGACCAGAGGAGAACAGAGAAGGACACTGTGAGGAGCGGAGATATCTAGGCATTAAGACAGAAGTATAGGGGAGAGGTTATGGAGCCTTATGTCATGTTTAATAGGTTTAAATGAATCATGTGGGCACTGGGTAGCCAGTCAAGGGATTGGCATATAGAAGAGGCGAGGAATCATAACAAGAGAGGTGGATTAACCAAGCAGCAGAGTTAAGGATGGGTAGCAAGGGAGCAAGAGTGTTAGGCTGGATCTAGACAGCAAAGTAAAAAAGCCGTCCAAAATCCGGTGTCATTTTCCCTTTGCTGGACCACGCTGCATCACAGTTTTTTGTGCTAAAAACGGTGGTTGGATTTCAGATTTCCGGCGGCCCAATACATTAGGGCAGAGGGAATCCGACGTCGGTCCCACGGAATATAGAACATGTCCTATATTCTGCTGGTTGATTTTCGGATTAGGAAAACATGAGCTGTAGTCTAACGAGGGCTACACAACACAAGTTACAGTCGGTTTTTTAGCAGATTCAAAATACTGAATCTGCTGAAACAATGACCAAAATCCTGTGCGGTGTAGACCTAGCCTAAGGTAGGAGATCACAGAGAAGGATGTTGCAGTAGTCTAGCTGGGAGATGATGAGGGCAGAATATGGCATTGTTGTAGAGTCAAGGTCGAGACCAAAGTGAATTTGAGAAATGTGTTATGGTAGAGGTGGCAGGAAGGGTTTGGGTATGTGGATTGAAAGACAGGGCAGAGTCAAAGATTATCCTAAAGCACTGGACTTGTGGGACTGAGAAAAGCATGGAGCTACTGACCCTGCTAGATCTGCTAAGAGGGGTTGAGTGGAATGGGGGAAAGACAATGAACAACATTTTCCTTATTTTGACTTTTAGAAAGTGAGATGAGGAGAATATAGTCAAACACCCACCCTGGGATCCTGAAAGATAAAAAACTAACATCAGGACAGAGTGGTAAAATTGAGTGTCATTGGCAAGAAGGTGGAACTGAAAGCCAAAGAAGTCTATGAACTGTCCCAGCCTACAAATGTAGATGCAAAAGATTAAAGGGGTGATCTCACCACGCAGTTTCACAAAGCCTGCTCTTCACAGCCAGCTTCAGGCTCCCACTTCCTGGTTAAGCTGTGGGTGGTTCTACAGCAGTGATTGGCATCTCAGCACTCTAGCTGAGCCTGTTAGAGAGACATTACTAATAGAAGGGTGTAAACAGCAGGGCACAAGGCTATGGAGCTCTAAAGGGTTAAAGTGTGTCAGTAAGAAAGATAACCATGCTCCTCTGCTGCTGCTAAGACATAGCAGAGAGTGATGTCACCATCCTGACCACTGCTTAAGCACAGAAAGGTTGTTGGTAACCTATGGAAGCTTGTGTACACAAGCAGAAGATAAGAACAGCTCTAAACAAAAGCAAAATCAGAACAGTCCTGTATTTGGGAATAATCTTTATTCACCTCTGCCTACATGTTTAACACTAATCAATGTGGTAAGAATACCCCTTTAAGGGTCCCAGGATTGAGCCTTAAAGGAAAATGATAGAAGGCAAAATGAAAAAGTTGTATAAGAGATGTAAAATGTTTGATTAAAGGGACACTACCATCATGTTTTAGAAGGACATGCTGGCCAGCGCATACTTCTATAGCGCTCCGACCCAGCCCCCATTTAGCCTCCCTTTCCCCGTTGGGCAATACGCTGCAAAATCTGATTTTATCGTATTCAGCAGGTGTCCATAGCTGCCTATTGATCCAGCAAGTTCTATTGTGAGAGGAGCAATTACATCAAGAGCTGAATGGATCATGATGTTATAAAAAATAAACAGTAACTGTGTCATGAAGATATAGAAGAAGAGTCGGAGAGTGTTTTCATTAAAACTTAAGAAGTTTTCTTCAAGGGTGTACGAGTTTCTGGAATAGGTGGTCAGGTGAGGACAAAGGGGTAGAGAATGGAGGTAGATTGTCAGGAGGAGAAGAGTCTGAGAAGTTTTATAGGGAGCAGAAGCAGGTAAAAAGAAGGTTCAGTTTATGTCACTCTGTGTGAATGTCTGTAAGGACTGCTGGGAGAGCCCGAAGGAGGAATAAATGGCACAGATCAATAGGAATGTTTAAGTTTAAATGTTTAAGGGATGATAAAAGTGGGAAGGTCTACTGATAGAAGGTGCAGAAGCTAGGTGGTGGTGAGGCCTGGTGGTAGATGATGGAGGCTGAAGGGAGAGTGGATGTGGACAGAGTGTACTTCAAAAGAAGGGAAATAGAGGGTTGAGGTCGAATTGGGGTGAAGGCAAATATATGTTAGAGAAAAAGGCTGTTACCTTCATCAATCAATTAAAGGCTACCATAAGACAGCACAGCAGGAGAAGCCGTGTCATAGAGTGAGAGCCTGGAAGGATAAGGTTATGGGAAAAGACGATGATGTGAATGTAGGGAAGTTTGTTGCAGACAGAATTTTAGAGAGAGGGACTGGCAGGACAAGGGTCAAGAAAATAGGCTTAAAGGAGTAGTCTCACTTCATGAAATTCTCTTAACTGGCCGCTTGCAGCTCAATGCGATCCAGCCATGCATGCGTGATTAGGGGAACAGTGCTAGCGGTGTCCTCATTCAGTTCTATGGGAGTTCTGAGTAGAGCCGCGTGTGTGCGCTTGTCTATACTTGGAACTCCCATAGAAGTGAATGGAATGGACACTTCCACCTTCCTCATTCACATGCATGGCCGGATCGCAGTGAGCTGCGAGCGGCCAGTAAGGATTTCACAAAGTGAGACAACCTCTTTGAGGAGTAACAGGATTTTGTGGTAACTGATTATCAAAAGAAGAGATACAACAGTAAGATTTTACTGAGGGGACATGTCACCAGCTGCAGAGACTCTGACATAAGGTTAGTAGGTGGCAGTAGGCTAGAGCATGAGGGGGTTGTGTTTTGAAACAAAGGTCTTAACAAAATGGCTAGCACTCAGTTATATACACTAAACTAAATGGATAGTGAATACAACCAGTTGTGAACATAATTGGGGTGGATGTGATGTACAGTGACTCTTAGGCCATATTTTCAACACGGCTTATAAATGGGTATTTGGTCGTAATGACGCGCCGAAGTGCGCCAATTACGGGCCGAAAACGGCCCAAATTCATTACGGTAATTCACATTTTCTCATAGAGAACTATGGATTACGTCTCCTCTCCCCCCCCCGGGCGAATCCCGGGGCGGGAGATAATTGACATGTAAACTTTCTAGCGGCTTTATACGCGCCGCTAGCAGTGATAGTCTATGGGCCGGCGAGTGCCGGCCCCCTGCTTACTCCCCCGCTCCCGCCCCGCCCCGTCAAAACGGCGAAAATTTGCGGGGCGAAATTACGTCCCGCAATTAAGCCGTGTGAACATAGCCTTACAGCAATGATATTGAAGTCATAACACATTAATAACATTGATTTATTTGAAGGAAAGTGTCACCAGCATGAAAGAGTGTACACATATTACTTCTAGAAATACCTAAAGGGTTGTTCCCATGAGTGCTTTTGCATTTTTTGCTGCAGATTTTCACCTTGGATGTGGCATCCGTAAGTGCAAACGGAAAATCTATGCTGTATAAATGAATTCCTATTATGTACAATGAGATGGTAGATTTGGGGAGCACAGTACACACGGATACTGCTCTGAAATGCAGTGGGAAAATCTCAAGAAAGAACAATAAAATACAGAAAAAAGACCCCTAAATAAACCCCCCAAACCCCAAAAGCGTGCTCTATTCCCAACACGGACTAATCTCATTAAAAATATAGTGACAGAACTTTGGCAGGTTTCCACATTAAGATTTTTTGATGCACTCTGAAGCCAAAACTGGGAATGGACCATAGATGATGGCACCATATATAGGGAGACCAAACCTTCTCTTTTTAAATCACATCTTGGCTGTGAATTCACAAACTGCATCTCAGAGCCTGAATTTGGGTACACACCCTGTGTATTTCACGAGTGATGGATATGTACATCTGACAAGGTTTCTCCCCAAATTATAATTTTGGATGATGTTGTAACTGTTCGCTCAGTTTCTTATATTACACAAAAGTTGTTAAAGGGTTTTAGAAAACCAATTTTCATATACCTTATTATAAAATTCTAAGTTCACAGAGGGGCGTTCTCTGTTCAGGAACCTCATCCTCTGGGCCACGCATCCTCAAACTGCGGCCCTCCAGCTGTTGGGAAACTACAACTCCCATCATTCTCACTGTTATAGATTATATAAATGCATGATGGGAGTTGTAGTTTCCCAACAGCTGGAGGGCCGCAGTCTGAGGATGCCTGCTCTGGGCAGACTGGAGAGCAATTGCCAAGAGTGTCTCTCACTCTGTAGGACCTATCTTGTCCTGCATTACACAGACTGCCATTGATGGACACTGTCTAATGCCCAAGTTCCTCTGTGGGGACTCTGCAGGGAGATTGTATACTTGCTATCTCATTTAGAAAATTATAGCTTATTGTTTGATGTCCCGGGAGAAAGAAGGGGGTGAGACACTTCTTGATCAACGTCGGCTTCGTCTACACAGCACACTAGTTTTAAAGTCTGATTTTTAAACAGATTCAGTATTTAGAATCCACAAAAATACGACTGTAATCAGTGCCCCATAGACCACAATAGAACATCACAGCATGGATTTTCTACTGTGGCGTTTCTAAACTGCTGGCCTTCTGCCAGAAGATAGAACATGTTCTATCTTCCGTCAGATTCCCATACAGTCAATGTCCTGGGACGGTGGGAAATCCAAAAAAAGCCCAACTGCGACTTAAACCACAGTACGGAGATGTTAAAATGCTGTCGGATTTTGGACGGCATTTTAACATAGACTATATAGACTTAGCCTGTCAAAGGAATCTTTTAACAAGTAGGGATTGTGTACAGCAGACAATCCCTTTAAATAGAGGATATTAAGATAGTTTCTTAAAAGGTGTTGTCTGGTTTCAAAGACTCCATTTATGTCCATCTAAGAGGGCCAGGTTATTGGGGTCCCTGGTCATTGCTTTGCTTTTTCCACTGCTACATTTTTTAATGGATTTTCAATTAAGTCTTGAACTTCATCCCATAGAGTTTGTTTGTTCAACCAGCGGCCCGCTGTACAATTCCATGCATCCTCACAGTTTCCCTGTAACGCTTATGAGGCAGGTGAGCTGGCTAAAGTTTTCTTTTGTTTGTCCCTGAACATCACTGTTCGTTTACTGGTTAAAAACACAGCTTCTCATGGCTACAGAGAGGGTTCCCTGCATTGGCATCCTCCATGTGATCCATTAGTCTTAGTCACTGCGTTATGTACATTTTTTGACTACTTCCTCTAAATATACGGTGTATGAAAGCCTGAAACTATAGCAAGCTGTCTTCATTATACTGCTACAATATTCGTGCCACCTCGCAGAGTTACATGTGGTGCCTACCAGGCTGTGAAGATTTAGGGTGTGTTCACACGGCGTTTTTCAATATGAAAAGCGCTGCATAAAACGTATCCAAAGACATACCCAAATAGTGGTGCATTTTCTGTGCAGCAGAAATGCACCCTATAGTTCTAAATCGGACGTCTCCTGCATAAAACAGATCAATAATTGACACGTCACTTCTCTGAATGGATCCGAAAGCAGCATGTAAAACATGCATTGTTGTTTAGACACGGAAAGCAATAAAAAAAACACACCGCATACTGTTAGATGCATGTTTTGGTCAGTTTTGGGTTGTGTGAACATACCCTAAATCTAAGAACCTTATTTATGTATGAAAACTGTCGAGCAGTAAGACTGTTTTTGTCACTCATACCAATAATAGATCAGCTTTTATTTTTCCAGGGCACTAAATGAAATCTGAGCTCTGGTTGCCATGAGCAACAGACCGTCTGAATGCTAGACTGTTTTCATACATAAGCCCCTAAGTTTCCTCAATCTTCTTCTATACCCTCCTTTATTGTAAAAGAAGGGTTCTAACAAAGTCATTTTAACTTGTAAAAACCAAAACAAGAAAGCTTCAAAACAAAATTTATTGCTGTGGATATAATTGTGTGAGTGCAGGTTGGTTTGAGGCTACTCCCAGAATGACAGGACAAGTATAAACAGAAATAAAATAAATCACAGTAAATGTAACAAAAACTAATACAAAACATACATACACAATACAAATAAACAATAAAACATAGTCTAGACAGTCAAGTGAATGATCATTGTCCATTGCTCTGATATTGCCTAGGAGAGTATTGCATTCTCTTATGGTCCAAAGTGTAATCTTTAAATATAATGTGAATATCAGGCAGGTCTTCTGATCATCCTCCTATTCCTATAGGGCTAAGAAACCTCTATACCTGCTCAACTTAGATAACATAGCCTGACAATGATTATTATCAGTTCCCTGCCGTGAGGGCACAACTTCTATTAGTAAAGAAGTTCGGGGATTAAGGCTTTTGCAAGTTACAGTTATGTACGATGAAATCATTTTATGCAAATCATATATAAGCAAATCTTGTCTTTAGTTTGTGTTTCAGTTTCTAACCCCTTTTAAGATGTTTGCAAGAGCTTTCATGTTCTCAATGAATAGATCGACAACAAGCAGATCTTTAAACGGTATGGATTAGAAAGGGTGCAAGACATTATAAAATGGTTAAGATTTACCAAATTTATGACTCTTTAAATCTGACTGAAACCTCTGAAGGATGTTAAAAAAAATAAACTAAAAAAAAAAATCTAAAACCTGCAAGAATGACATTTAAGTGATTTTCAAGGACGATCCCTAGGATGGCCATTAATAGTCGATTGTTGGGGGTCAGACTCCCCATAATCGTTGAGTTAAAGAGGTTGCAACGCTCCAGCAAGTACCTGAGCTTTTTCACTGTTTAACAGGCACAGTGAGGGACTCTGTGTTTAAAATGTTATTTTAAGTATCACACGGATTGTGTTGAGATTCATGTTGCGTTTGTGTAAGCAAAAATTTTGTAGTACTCTGCTTTTGTTAATAAAAATATTTATTAAAAAAAACAAACAGGCACAGTGCCATACATCTTGTAGAGTACTCAACTTGAATCTGACTATGGTGCAAAAATGTGCAGTACCAGGCACAGCCACTAGAGAATGCACAACAATAAGGTGGATGCAATGCTTGCTTGGGGGCCCTTTAAGCAGCCAATCATAGGACCTGCACTGCTTTCATATTGATGACCTATCCTGAAAATAGGCCAACAATATAATGGTATCAGAATTTTTTTTTTTTTAAAAGGGCTTTATAATATTAGGAAGACATAGCTACTGTCCATGTTGTTGCAGCTCAGACCGAAGTGACTAGTGTTAAAAAGCAATACTAGTCTGTTGATGTGAGAAAACAGTGTTCTACTCTCTAACCCCCACTCCTCCTTTAAGAAGTTTGTCATTTGTGAGGATGTATATTTGTATATACACCTTATGCATCTAACCTTTAGGGCATGTCCCCACTGCACGGGTTTTCGGCTGTTTTTTCAGCCAGTTTGCGGTTTTGCAGACCGCCTGAAAAACCGGCCGAAAATGAGCACGATTGTGCTCTATGGAAAACCCGTGCAGCAGTCCCCACTGCTCGGGTTTTCAGTCCGGCGGTTTTTCCGCCCGCAAAACATTCTACAAGCAAAATCTTCCGTCCGGTTTTAGGACGGAATCTGTGCTCGTGAATGTGAAGGGCTTTTCTCCGCTCAGCGTGGAGAAAAGCCGTCCCCCCCGCGGCCGGCCGCAAACCAGGACAAATACCGGTCGGGTAAACCGACCAGTATTTGTCCTCTGTCGTAGGAACGCACCCTTATTAGTTGTAGATTGCGGCTTGTTTAGTTACTTGTATACATACCAAATCCTGAATAGCTAAAACTTAACTTTTAATAACTATATTAAAAGGAATTGTAGTATTGAAACACAGCAAAATCAGGACCTTTATAAATGTAAGTGAATCAGTATGCTCATTTCCCATAGAGATGGTCTGGAGAACATATTAACTTTACCATTCAAGAGATGTGAGTGAGGTGTCCTCGATTTTCAATGGCATCAAGGTGGGTCTTTCCTGTTCCTTAAAGATAATCTTTACTGATCTTTTTTAATCTGGCTCATGAGATTTTCTATCCATCGTGGGCAATTATTATCAAAGGTACCGTTTGGTATAATATACAGATTTACATTTTTCTTTTTTTGCTTGCAGAATGAAAGATTTTTCATCTTGTGGTTTTATCCTGGGTCAGGAAAGAATTCTACTGGTGAGGACGTTAGCAGAGTTGGTCCTCTGCCAGGCAGGCAGGGTGTAATAGGGATTCCTGTTAGGCTATGTTCAAACGGCTTAAATTGGGACGTATTTCGTCCCGTAATTCACGGCGTACTGCGCTCAATACGGGGCGAAATACGTCCCAATAATTACGGTAATCCACTGTTCTCATAGAGAACTATGGATTACACCTCCTCTCCCCGCTCGCACAATACAATGCGTGGAGAGATAAGTGACATGTCAATTATTCACAGCGTTTACGCGCCGTAACGCATGTCTATGGGGCCGGCGGGCTGCCGGCCCCCCTTGCCCCGCGGGAGCTCCCGGACACACGGCGTACTTACGCCCCGCAATTATGCCATTTGAACTTAGCCTTAGGAATCCAATACTGCTGTCATTTTGGTACTTCTGCAACAACTTAACAATATGAAAGGTTGGATTCTGATGAGCTAACCTTTAAGGAATAAGAAAGTTCCACCCTGAATGAAAAATGGAGGGCACCTAGCCCAACACCTTCTGAATGGAAAAGGTCACGTGAGAGAGTTCATATATTCGGAAGACAATCTACACAGTAAAAGGTCATGTGAGTGAACATAGTTATTCCCTTACATTTATACTGGCACTGCTATACTAACAATAATAAAGGCTTACATTTCAGGCCCATTGGCTTAGAAGAAGCAGGAGCTTCCAAGTCACAGTAAAGTATAACCCAAGTATAAAACTCCTTGCTGTAACGGCGTCCCTTAAAGTGAACCTGTCACATCGAACAGGCTACCTGAGTTACTGGAAGTATGCTTTACAGCAGGAACTACGGAGGAGATTGAGCTCAAGCTCTTTATTCTGGGTTAAAGAGTCTGGTAGGTGGTCTTATCAGTGACTGAGAAGTATCTGAATGCATGCTCATAGAAGGAAGGCTGTCAATCAGTGATAAGACCGCCCATTGGACTCTTTAACCCAGAATAAGCAGGAATTAAAATTTTTTTTTTTAATAAAATACAAGTTCTATTGAATCTTTTCTCTCTAAACTATAAATTAATCTGCTTAGCGCTTCCTGCTCTATAAGGCTCTGTCCACACAATGGATTCCATGCAGATTCCGTCTAGAGATCCTTGTTGAAAACTGCAAGAAAACAATTCCCATTGACCTCAATCGTAGTTCATACGATGCCGTTTTCAAAACAGACACATGTTCAAAAACACTTTGAACGTGCTCTTTCTTTGGTTTTATTTCACATGAAAAGAGCATGGACATCTACTACTGATGTCAATGGGACAGCTAAAATTCTCATGCAATACGTGCCAAAAACATTTGCACATGTATTCCATGTGGTTTGTAACACGAATCCGCATCCAAAACCAAAGCATGAATTGGACCCCGACTGCAAACTGCCTATAAAACGAAATCCGAAAAATGCCTCTAAATCCACATGCAATAAGCATGCAGTAAAAAAAATACTTGTCAAAAGTGCATTGGATGATGTGGTTTAAAATGCCAGAATCCGCGTGGATTCCACGCTTAAATGTTCCTCTGTCATGTGAACGTTCCCTAACATGCTGTTAGCAAATCAGATAGCATGTTCAATGTGACAGTTTCCCATTAAAGGGGTTTTGCCACGATGTAATGTTGACGTGGGATTCTCCAAAATGGGTATTTAATCACTTTTCTAAATATATGTGATTACAAAAAGTGAAGCCTCTGAGAGCTACAGCATTGCTCAGTCCCCCTTAGTTTCCTGAAAGTTACATTAGACACGACCAGGAGCTGATCTGGCCGCGCTTGCGTGTTTGCACGTCTTATCTGATGACAGGAAACATGAAGGAGCTTGCAAGGGGCTGCGGAGAAAGTGCAGTGTATGAGTCTGTCTGCTGTATAGAGAATCCACTGTTGTAATGTTATTATTTGAGTAAACTTTAGAGACCCTCCCTGCTTCCTCACTCTCTGCTCACCCCTCTCCCTCTCGCCGCTGCAGCCGTTCATGACTCAGCATGCTTTGTTTATATTCTCCCCTGAGCAGATACGAGGTAAGGAACTCACTTAGTGGCAAAACCCCTTTAAGAAAAATCATAAATACTTATTTTGCAAATCTAAAAGGAAAAATATAAAAAACCTGAAAATCTACATTTAATAGAGATTATTCGGTCAGCTACTCATTATATTGCCAAATGAAGAGGGGATGTAATAGAACTTAATTATGCCTATAATGAAATGAGGTCACTAACAGTCAGATGAAGAATACATATGATTTTTTTATTATTATTCACAGTTAATAACTATCTACCAAATGATGCATTGGAGGATTAAATACAGAAGCTGTTCTTAATTAAACACTGATTTGATTTTTATATATACACACACATTTTTCATCTGCAAAGGATGCAGGATATACACAAATTCCCAAATACACAATCATATGGTCCCAGTGCGTTCCTAACCCCATTCACTTAGGCCTGAAGGAAGCAGACTATGATGGGCCAAAACACAGAGTCAAAAGTAAGGGACAGAAAGAGCAATAATGGTTGTAAAGTAGGAATTCAGTTAATTATACAAAGTATAGTTCTAGTTAAACTACCCTGTATACTGTTATC
The DNA here is from genome assembly GCA_025379985.1 of Phyllomedusa bahiana. Taxonomy (NCBI): domain Eukaryota; kingdom Metazoa; phylum Chordata; class Amphibia; order Anura; family Hylidae; genus Phyllomedusa; species Phyllomedusa bahiana. The sequence continues at coordinate 14,747 of JAODAL010008636.1, read as the reverse complement.
TCTATATGTTAATTCTCTATCAGATTTCTTGTTAGTAATATTTCTGCCAGTTTGTCCACAGCCCCTCTCAGAGGGTTCATATTTTATGCAACTTCTATGGCTGCATCAAGGGCAAACATCAACTCTGAGCCCTCGCTCGTCCATTGGCACTTGTGTCATTACCGCTATTGTAAGTAAATGGAGTTCTGCCTTAAGGTGGACTCTGATAGCTTGGGAGTTGCACATGTAGTCTTGCACAGGACAGAGTTCCCTTTTTCCCTTCTCTCTTACCGACTGCAGGCTCAACATTGCTGCCTACCTGTGCTCTCTCTGTTATGAGATAGACAAATGAAGGAGGAAATCTCAAACGAGACATACATATGCTATAGAGTTGTAGTGCAGCCTTCCCTTTATACAGAGCTTTATCCATGAAGTTTTATGACCCTCTCCTGCAAAACACAGAAGCGATTTCCATCTTCAAAGCATATATGAACTGGGTTGGAGAAAGGAGTTGCCTACTGTAGATCAGGTGAGTAGAATATGGGTGTCATCCCCGTAAAACTCCCCTTAACCTCAGTGGAGATCTGAAAGCCGAGGACTTGCTTTTCATGTTCCTTGCAAACACACCAGGAGCCCACGATTTGCATAGAGAAAATGGTTGGAGTTTGTACATTTTATTTTACAGGTGCGTGTTGTATTGAATGAGTTGCAAACACACATGCATGGTAAACAGGAAAAATGTGGAAAGAAATGGAATAGGGAGGAACAGTTGCAGTAAAGGTAATCTGTTGATTTAAAAAGGCCCCTTGTTTCCTGTTTAATTTATAGGTAAATTTTGGTATTCTAAAGCAAATACCCATAATTTCTTAATCCCTCCAATTGAGCCTGCAACATCTCAATTCCCACCCCCCCACCCCGTCCAAAATAGTTCCACACAGAGCCAAATGGTCATTCCCCTTGCAAGAAGCAACTGCATACGGCACAGACAGACAACCGAGAAAGCCTATGTGTCACATTCATTGTTCTAAGCCTGCGTCTGCATCTTTAGCTAGTCGTAGTTTGTACCCCCTCCCCCAAGTCATATGGGTTGCATCTCTACCAGTCAGTTTAATAGAAATCCCAACCCTTTAAAGTCTGCTTTAGTTTTACCCTCATGTCCTGTCGCTATATAATACCTTATAATTGTATTGATTTTTGCAATGGTTCCTTGTGGACTATTTAGTGCTCCCTGGTCTGTCAGTAGTCTGTCCATGCTCTTCTATTTGGTCATCCATGTGCCCATTCACCCCAAAGTCAATCTGTATGCTCCTATTGGCATCCTAGTCAATCCCTCCCAGGTAAGTCTGCCTGTGCTCCTTCTTGGCTTCTGGTCCGGTGAAGGCTCTAGTTACAGATTGCGGTTGACAGGTGTCACATAGTTGCGTGGAAACATGCCGGTCTGCCCATGACATGTCCCTTTCCACCAGTTGGGGTCTGAGTTGTCTACCACCTGGATGAAGTCTCCTCGTCGAAATCCAAGCTCCCCATCTTCCTGGGGGTCAAAGTCAAACAGTGCCTGAACATAGGTAGGTTGCTGTTAAGGGAAACGTGGAAAGGTTAGAAGTATGTACTGTTTTATAACAATACGATTCACAACATATGAAGCAAGTCTGCGAATCTACTCGAAATACGTTATTCCGACAGAAAAGATGAAGAGCTAGATTACAAAACAAACTAACTTCTAAAACACCTTAAATACCTTGGCAGAATAGATACAGATACACCTCTCAAATCTGCTGAACAGTCTCTCTCCTAGATTCCCCCCTCTATATACCTGTGGTAAACTTGTGGCTCTGTCTCCCCCGTGTACCTGTGGCACCTGCTCAATGTCACGTAAGAAGATCTGCTGGTTCCGAGACACAGACGTGGACCGATGGTAGTCCACCAGCTCATTCAGGGAGTTAAACTTTACCACCCACAAAAAGTACTTTCCTGCACCGTCTCGCAGGACCTTGAAATGTTGTACAACATTGCCAAACCTGCAATGGCAGGGAGAGCTTTATAGGTGAACCTACTGAGAGCGTGAAGACTAAGAGATAGATGCAATGATCAAAAGCGACTCACTTTACTGATAAGGAGAAATCTCCTGGAGCACTTTCACTCTCTCGGATCAAAATGGCACCATCATGTCTCTGTTTTCCAAGCATCTCCTCTGCTTTGGCACGTGGGATTTTGCCAAAAAACCACCTGTAGAAAATAGAGGGACAGGTAACAAATGTTCTAACAGTGGAAGAGGAAGAAATATTTTCAATTTAAACATCTAATCTTCAAGACAGGTCATCAATGTGATGGGTAGGAGTTCAGTTCAAAGAAACCTCACAACCCCCAAGATGTGCAGAACTGCGGCAGCACAGTAATGGTCATCACAGTGCCCGGTATGAAACGCTGCATCTCTCACCATCACTGGCGGGACACCTAAACAGCACCAAAATTTAACAAGACTGTACCTGGCTTAATTCTCTGCATGTGCTCAAAACAAGGAACTTAACTTTTATTCTTTGTTAAATACACAAGATATTAAATCAGGCGTCCTTTTATAGGTTGACCTAAACAACAGTTTTTGTAGATCAGAATACTCTCTAGTTGATCCTCTCTTGGCAACAATGGGCAGCATTGGGGTATATATATATATCCCCAATGCTGCCCATTGTTGCTAAGAGAATACTAGAACGTGTTCTGATCTACAAAAACTGCGTTTAGTCAATAGTGAAATATAGAATGATAGATAGATAGATAGTAGATAATAGATAGATAGATAGATAAAGATAGATTAGATAGATAGATAGACAGACAGGAAAGCAGACAGACAGACACAACAACAACATACATAAATATATGTACATATTTTTTGAACAAACATTAACGTTTTACCAAAACATTTTCCTTAAAAATGACCTGTCCGTTATGTCCATTTTAGTAAATGCTGGTGTTCCCTGTGAAATTGCAAGTGTGAAACTCTAAGGCCCCGTTCACACGGTTTATTCACGCCGGATTTGCGAGCCGGATTGCGCTCGCAATTCCGGCATGAATAAGGGGCGGGACGCGGGCGGGAGCAGCTCGCTGGCCCCATAGACAATGCATTATCTACGGTGCGTCCGCGCCGTAAATAATGTGCATGTCACTTTCTCCCCGCCCAGCGGATTCGCCGAGCGGGTAGGAGCGACGGAATCCACTGTTCTCTATGAGAACTGTGGATTACCGTAATTACTGCGACGGATTGGAACCGTACTGCAGCGCAAATCCGGCGCGCAGTACGGCGCCAATCCGCGCCAAAATAAGCCGTGTGAACACGGCCTAAGAGGAATAACAGAGGAACTGCACAATGTTCAGGATAAGAAAATATGTTTCAGAATTCCCAGGGAAGAGAAGTATATACTAAAGGAGATATGTCAGGAGATGTCACAGGCCCTCTGTAAGGTAAGAGTATGCACTTGGGCACAGGAAACAAAATGTACAATTGTGAACTAAATAGTGTAAGGCCACAACCATACAGCAAGTGTAAAAACAGCTCGGATTCTGTATAAGAATCTGACCGGTATTTTATCATATTTTCAGTGGTTTTGGGGGCCGGTTCTGTCTGCAGTTTGCGGATTCGCCTTTCCCCCTTAACCACTAAATAGCACAGCTTCCGCCCAAAAACCGCGGAGAAGATTGTGCACGTTCTGAGTTCTTCAGAACGCCGGCGGTGTGAAAATCTATTCGACTGAAAATCCATTCAGTGTAGACTGCTGGGCAGATTTCCTATTAAAGTCTATGGGGATGGTTGCTTATCGGTTTTCAAACGGTTTCCAAATCTGCAAACTGTCTGAAAATCCGACAAAAAGAACAATCCGTGTGGACTTAGCCTAACACTGGGTAAAACTGCCACAGACAAAGACTGGAGGATATCGGTGGACAATGTTTGTGACCAGTGCCAGGCAGCTGCTGCCAAGGCACGTAAAATCATGGAATCAAAAGAGTCAGAAATGCTTGTGACCAAACAAACATAGATTTTATTACAATGTGCAAACATATAAACAGTACAGAGATCTCCCTCTTTTTACAGCTAAGCCTGTAAACATTTCAAGGAGGCATCCTCTACGTCTAGAGGAAAAAAGGGTTTTACTATTGTCTTTACTGTAAGAGCGGTGACACTTTGGAATTCACTGCTACAAGAGGTTGTGATGGTGATACAAGTTCCAGAGGGGACTGGGTATCCTTCGTGACAAATATAAACTTCTAGATGCCTGGAACTTAGATCCATGGCTATACTCTGATTGCTGTACTTAGCATCTGGAAGGACATTTTCTCCTAGTATGTGGCAATTAGCATCTTCCTCATGTGTTTTTCCTTCCTCTGAATCAACTTGGTAGAATTTCAGTATGGCCTTTATAGACCTGTGTTCATCAAGATCAACCTGTCCTGAATGCAGCAGCCAGGCTCGTCTTTCTTTCTAGCCGCTATACTGATGCCTCTACCCTGTGTCAGTCACTGCACTGGTTGCCCATTTAGTACAGGATACGACATAAACTCATCACTCTCACCTATAAAGCGCTCTACAGTGCTGCACCCCCCTACATTTCCTCTCTCATCTCTGTCTATCACCCTACCCGGTCTCTCCGCTCTGCTACTGATCTAAGATTACACACCTCACTCATCCGAACCTCCCATATCCGTCTCCAAAATTTCACACATGCACACTCACAACCCTCATAGTTTTAAGAGGGCCCTAAGAACACATCTTCTCAGTCTGGCATTTCAAGATCCCTAATTGCTAACCCCTACCTGCTATCACACACATCTGTCACTCCCTTCACTAGGGCACTCACAGGCACTTATCTGTATATAGATGTACAGTCTGGGTGGCAGGTTCGTCCAAGTTTTATGTAAACCACCCCATATTTATGTAACATGGCTGGCCCATTGTAAACTTGGCACTTCTTACCCTACATCTCACCCATACACCCTAATAGATTGTAAGCTCTCACGAGCAGGGCCCTCACACCGCGTGTCTCATCTGTAAGTTCTTTTAATGTGTAATGTCTGTAATTATACCCTCTACATTGTAAAGTACTGCAGAATATGTTGGCGCTATAGAAATAAAGATTATTATTATTATTAACCTAGTTTGGGAAGCCCATAATATATGTCCAACTTTTTTCCAGACCAACCCAAATGCAGACAATACTCACGGGTGTGGCTTCATTTCTATGTAGTTTTTGGGAATAAAACCATCCTTGCCATTGAGTTCAGCTTTGTACCAGTTTTAGTCACATTCTTCATTCAAGACCTAAAATTAACACAGACAAATCAGTGGTGGGATTCAGAGACTGCTTCATGCAATAATAATTACCTAAAACAACGGTAAGTCAGTCTTATTCCAGCACCAAAAAAATATGAAACCATAATCATAAAACCAGAAGGGTTTTCAACCAAGTGTTAGAAATTAACATTTTATTTACAATTATTTCATTTGTCCAATTACTTTTGGTCCCTTTAGAAACAGAGGGGCGGATGTTAAGGAGCTGAAACTCCACAACCCTTCATTCAATTGTAAGGTGGATCCCCTCAAATGAAAGCTGGAAGTCTGGACTTTATGTCCATTATATATTATAACATGTTTCAGTAAACCGGTACGAAAAACAAAATGTGTGTCAAATATATATGGAGCCAACTGTATAGGGTTATATGACCGAGAAGAAACATTGAGCGCTATGATATATAGCAGAGGTCTTCAAACTGCGGCCCTCCAGCAGTTCGGAAACTACAACTCCCATCATGCCCACTGTTATAGATTATATAAATGCATGATGGGAGTTGTAGTTTCCCAACAGCTGGAGGGCCGCAGTTTGAAGACCCCTGATATATAGGGTTATATGATAGATGAGAGGAGCTGATCTATGTGATATATACAGTTATATGATAGAGGGAGAAAAGCTGAGCTCTGTGATATATAGGGTTATATGATAGTGGAGAGAAGCTGAGCTCTGTGATATATAGGTTTATATGTTAGAGGGAGAAAAGCTGAGCTCTGTGATATATAAGGTTTTATGATAGAGGGAGAGAAGCTGAGCTCTGTGATATATAAGGTTATATGATAGAGGAGAGGAGCTGAGCTCTGTGATATATAGGGTTATATGATAGAGGAGAGATGCTGAGCTCTGTGATATATAGGTTTATATGATGGTGGAGAGGAGCTGAGCTCTGGGATATATATAGTTATATGATTTGGAGTAGGATTTCTGAGTAAAAGTGTGATAAGTATAGGGTTATACATCACAGACCTCTATGACAGACTGCTCTCAGATAGGGCAGCATAAACCACTTGCATGGTTCTCTTTAAGTTCCATATGATTATACCATAGGGTAAGAATGCTAGAAAGCTTAGAAAAGTATGGTAACATTTAAGTCATATCTTTTTATTGAACAAGACTTCTCATACAGTAATTTCCAGACACCTTAATCTGTTATCTGTACACAATGGTATCTCCTTTCAGTTTGACCCTGCTTTTACTGATAATGAGCACACTGCTAAAAAGCTCTCTAAACAGAACAGGAAGTGTCAGAGATTATTAGGCCTAGTGGCCAAAGCGAAAACTGCAGGACTTAACAATTATTAAAAAAAATACTGAAAGTGATCTGTAAAAAAAAAAAAAAATAACCAAAAATTCCTACAAAATGTGTTTAACATAAAAATGTGCGTTAAACAATAAGTCATTTTTTGATGACACATTCCCTTTAAGGCCATGTCTCCACTGCACACAAACGGTTTTCATTTTATAAAAACGCTGAAAAATGACTGTACAGACGTCCCATAGACTTGTATAGTAAAAATGTCCTGTAGTCTCCACAGAACGTTTTTTTCCTGCTTGTTTTATTTGCTGGTCGTTTTTGAAACATGTTGCAAAAAACGACTGAACGGGCAGAAAATTTACTTTTGGAGCCTATGTAATGCGCCGGACGTTTTTTGCAGAAATGCACAGCAGACCTAATGCTGCGCTTCTCTGCAAAAAAAAAACTGCCAAAAAACTGCCGTTTTTTTCAGCAGCTTTTGACAGGCAGTGGAAAAAAAACTCAGTTTTATGAACATTTTTAGGATTTGGTTTTCAGGTCTTTTCGTGTCCACTGCCGTGTAGACATAGCCCAAGGAGCAAATGTATAACAGAAGCAAAGAAAAGTAAATTTTGTACGACTAGATTTTAAACACAAACAATGCCAGATAGGCACAAAACCCGAAAAAGAGAAAAGCAACCAATCCCCCTTCCCCACAGCAAAGTCTAAGCCTACACCTTCAAAAAGGAAGAAAAAGAAACAGGAACTTAAGTTGGTCTAAGGGGGTGTTCACACGTTTTTGGATACGATTTCAGGTTCGTGTTGGATCCGAAAATCGCATCCAAAAATGTAGCGTCGATCAGGTACAGCTGCGTGTTGGATGCAGCAGGATCGCACCCTATAATTTATTATAGGGCTCCTGCTGCGTCTTTCGGACCAAGAACTGACGCGAGAAACGCATCATCGATCACTCGTGTGAATGCTGATATGTGTTTTACATTGCGAACCCCAACACCCATCTAGAAGCATAGAAACGCCATGTGAACATATCCTAACAGCAGTTTGATTCTCGTAAGAGATTAAAGGGGTTGTATCATTTGATTAAATGGTCTTTAGAACAAGGGGACAGTGAAAACAAACAACTTAGCAAAGCTGTCTTGTATTCACAGGATCCCTTAGCTTCTGTTCCTGTTTACACTGATATCCAGTCCTGGAGATCCCTGCTCCTTGCATTTCACTAGCTGAGAGCTCATTTACATTCTGTTCGGCCCCCAGTGGCCGTATTCACGGAGCTTGCATTCCTGCCTCTCACTCAAAGTAAGGGACCGGCACATTTTCACTCTGCACAAACAGAATAACACTGCAGGGCTTCTATAATCAGAAAACAGCACAATTGTGTGTTGATCCCTGCCTCTCCTGCATAGAAGGGAGATCTGTGCCATTCATAGAAAGCTGGATTCAACTGTAACAAATCTCCAGCTGTGAGAGAAGAGATCAGTGCTGAGTTTAGACTGAATGCAGTCTGTGGTATGTATACAGCTCTTACAAAATAAGACTGATAGGGAGAGACACAGTGACATGTGGACTCAGAGAGGGGGGGGAGGGAGTCTCGGGAGCCAGCATGAACAGTGAAGGGGGAAGGGGGATGATGTCACCCAGCTGAGAGGGGAAGAAACGCCCCTGCATTTCCAGAGTTGAGAAGCTGAGAGCAGTATGAATCAGCCGAACTAAAGAAGCGATAAATCCCCTTTAAGTCTAGCTCTCAGAAGCGTCCTAGATGGCAAGCCTGAGGTGTCCAACCAAAGACCCCAGATGATCACAAACCTGGTTAAAAAATTCCTTTTGATATAGCCTCTTCTCTCCAACCTCAATATTGATACAGATTCACTAGCTGTGGGAACATGCTTCTGAATCCAGTGAAAAGCAATAAGTAAGCGGGCAGTATATAACCTTGAGATACTTAAAGGGGTTGTCTCACTACATCGATTCATCTCATCTTAGTCCTGTTTTCTCAATTTCATTTTTGAATTCATGGATGTGTTTACTGGCCTCTACTGGCATGCAGTGATGAGCTGCTGAGGACACCAGGTCTGTAGCTATAACGACCAGCACTGACAGCCTATCATGACGGATCAAACAGGTCTGTAGCTATAGCGACCTGAGGAGCTGATGCAGCCCATACAATAGGGGAAATCTAGGAATAGGTAGCACACGGTTAATGGACATATATTGCAAAGTGACTTGTTTTTGCAAGATCTTTAATATAAAAAGCAATCCTTGTAGTGAGACAACCCCTTAAGGATATTGCAGAATCAGGGGCAGCATCCTCCAGGAGATCTAAAACACAAAGGGCTAAGGGCTCCATTAGAATTGATATCCCATGGACAGAATGGGTAATGCCTAAAACATCCTTTCAAAAACCACCCAATGCAGTAAATTCCCAGAACATGTGCATAAGGTGTGAGTCCATACACCCACATTGCGGGCAGCTAGAGTCATCTCTTAGACCAACCTTATATAGTAGAACCAGAGACTTATACACCCTATGAATCAACATTAATTGAGAAAATCGGTGAGCTTCATTCAGAGACAGAAGTGGAACACTCTCCAAAATAGTATTTCATTGCTCAATTGATAATGACTCACATCAGACTCCCATCTTGACTCTGCCGATACAATGTCCCCATGGAGGAACTCGGGAGATGTACAATTGTAGACATTTGATAAGTCCCTTGGTAGCTTGCGCATTATATGATCTCTCCATTACATCACATGTTATAAAAGGTTTGGCGGTAGTAACATTTTACACTTTGTTAGGTCTGGTAAGACCAAGTTTGATATTCAAGACAACCAATACATTCTGAAGTGAATAGAAACAGCTCAGCTACAACGTCCAAGCACGTGAAACCAGATGGCGGTGTACAATTGTCTTCCATTTATCATAAATTGATGATATTTTTTGCCCAGGATAGGAATAGAAAGTGAAGTGTCAGAGAAGAGTGAGAAGCAGATGGAGAGTGGCGAGTACGTCTATGTAATAGAGGAATAGATAAAAAGTCTTGAAGAAATCGAGCTGGTGAGAGGACATCCTGAATGTGATCTACCTAGTACCCACAGTCATGGACATCCTGGGCTCTGTGACAAGACCACTTCTATACCATCATTCTGTGGATCAAGATATTCTGGATTGCCAATATAAAAACCAGGGCGCGTTTGTCGAGCGGCTGCCCACCATACATTACCTTGCAGCGGCTATTCAAAGCCTCTTGGGCAGGTACGGACACATTGATTGGCACATGTGTGTTTTTATGCAAGACTGATGAAAATAACGCGGGCTGGTAATACGCAGCTCATTTTCCCCCGCAATTATTTAGGTTGAATCACTTTTTAAAATATCATATACAATAACAGATGACACACTAGCAACTTAAAAGAAAACACAGCATAGACATCAGCGGCATGACACAGAATACACCGTACGGCTATAATCTGTATAACACAAATGCTTTCATACCCTGGATGAAGTAAACTAAGCGTCACACTACAATTAAAAAGAGCTGTAAAGTGAAAACAGCAGAGGACACAGGTCAAGACACATGAAGAGGGAAAAGATGAAGAATGGTAGGAAAATCTGGAGTCAAAAGCCACCCATTGGCCAAATCTAAAGAACAGCCAGAGCTGCCATAGTCCAAGAACTGGGAAACTTTGTCATGTAAATGAAGACCTTTTCCAAAATTATGCCTTGTTGAGGAGAGAAGATAGATTTTATCTGCTCTGAGAGCACAAAGGTTTCCCTAGGTTACCAACTTGCTCTCCTCTTCTCTCTCTGCTCTTTGTTTTATCTAAGAACAGGGAGTGACGTCACCATACGTCAGCACACAGGACTGCAGGTGCCGGAGAACAGAGTATGTTATCTCTAACACGGGAGATTACTTTTGTTTACTTTAGAGTAGAGAGCTTCAGAACTCATAGATAAGGTCTCCTGCTTTCATGTCAGTGCAATTAAAAGAGCTGTGAATACGGAGCGGATATGCTAAGCTCTGCTATAGAACCACCCACAGCCTAACAAGCATGAATCTAAAACTGCTTGTGGCTCTGTGAAACAGTGTGGTAAAGCAACAATTTTAACTGCAATTCTCATGATAAAACTTAGGCATTCTATTAAGGTAACAAATACGTCTCTGCTTCCAATGAACCACTATGATCTGAGGAGTCGTGGCCATAAAGTGTGCAAACTTGCTAATGCTAGGGACAAAAGTGCAATTTCAGGGGTAATGGTGATCTGAGACGTAGAAAAGGAATAATAAAGGGAGAAAACTTTTTCATAAAGGTGGAACTTCTGGACACTCCCACCAGACAAGAAAAGAAGATCTTACATGGTGCAATGAGTCCGTATCAGGGGTTAGTGCAGGGGTGTCAAACTGCCGGCCCTCCAGCTGTTGGGAAACTACAACTCCCATCATGCCCACTGTTATAGGTTATACAAATGCATGATGGGAGTTGTAGTTTCCCAACAGCTGGAGGGCCGGCAGTTTGACACCTATGGGTTAGTGGGTACATCTTTTGGAGATGATCAGGCGTTTTCTACCTAGATGACACCTTTTAATTCTTTTCCCAGTGTGAATACAGAGATGGAAGACTTGTGTGTCAGGGCAAAGATTTTTAACCATTCAGTAGAAATGAAGAACGTCTCAAGTCATGTTCTCATTTCCTCTGGAAGGAAGGAACAAGACCTTCAGTCATTCCATCCCTCAGATCAAAGAGACCAAGTGAGATGGAAAGTTATGGGGTACGCAGCATCTCAAAAAGTCTCAATTAAGATGACTCCTAGGGAATTAGGGTAGGTTCACACATCAGGGTTAGCACCAAAAAGCGTTGTTTCCATGTTGAAATTTTCACACTCGCCAGCGCAAAATCTCGGTGAGGAAACGACTGACTACCAAAGCGGATTTCTGCCTTGGGCACTTTATTATTACATCAATTCTTTGTAGGCTCGGACATTACGCACCCATGATACTCATGTAAAATCATACAACAGTGATTTTACATAGGGTTAAACGCTTTACACTCTGAATGCTGATTCTGGGCACAAAATCCGCGCCCAGATCCGTGGTGTGAACACCCCATAGGAATGAACTAGTTGTTGATCAAGCAACCAATCTCTTACTTATAAGCTATCTGCGACCAATTCAGAGAGAGGCTGAATTTGAGTTTCCAGATAAGAAATGGTAGATGTGGAAGGAGATCTGGATTAGGAGCAGATCAGGAAATGCCTGGTTACCGAAAACAGTAGTCAACGGGGTGGGCCAAGAGGTCAAAGAAGTGATCACTAAAGGTTTTTCAATTATTTTTCATGCTCTTCAGCTGATTTAAACTAATTGATTTCAGTCTGCATCAGATTTTTTCTTATTCAGGATTTTATTGGGTTTCTTGGTGTAAACAACATGCAGAAAGCATAAACCATATCCAATAAATGTATAATAATATCTGGAAAAAAGAGGGAAGGATGACTTAACATCAAAGAGGACTATATATATGTGTAAGCAGATATAGACTGTAATGTAGTACACTAGGAATAGCTGCATTCTGTATTGTCATTAAACCATTTCTTAGATTGTGAGTCTACAATTCCTGTATCTCAGAATCCCTCCCCCCTTGGGGAATGGAATTTGTAGAATAGGTCTGTCAAACCTCACAGAGTCCTTTTTAGTCACTTATATTACGCAAATGTTTATATAACATGGGCTGTATCCATTTTATTACGCTTTATTGCCAACTTTGTGTATGCAAGCTGTCGCGCATACTTGATGGAAGACCACACCATATCATCCCAGAGGTGGCACCCCATAGAACCATAAAATATTAGGCACAACAGTTCAGAGTTCATTGATCTGTCCACAGCAGAAGCGCAGTCCGTGATTGCCATCTAATGGGGATAGTAAGCAACAACCCTCATTAGGCCTCAAGTGTCCACCCACCTCATTATATTTTCAGCCAGTAAAAGAGCAGCCGAATTATGAGAGAGGAGGGGAAACCTGGACAGAGATTTGGGCCTATAAAACACATGGCCAGACTCAAATCTGGTGTTCATAGCCTGGGGTTCAATTTCTGATTGAGCTGTGTTCCATCTCCATTCATCCATACCCCTTGGATTGGAAAGCTGACGCATTGTAAGTGTGAAATCTTTCTAAGTTTATCCCTTTTATTTTGTAACTGTTTGATGCGTATGTCATAGTCATTGTTATTCTATTTTGTTTATGTAAGCACTGTAAATCGTTTAATATTAAAGTTACCATTAATACGTTGGTTCTTGTCGCTGCACGGATCCATTTCCTTGAAGAAGTGTATTTTTAACCCTGTAGCGTTTTTACGTGTTTTTAAATATTTTTGGGATCAGCAGTCCTTCCTCTCTGATCTGTTTTTGATTATTGAAGGAAGGTGGGGCAGCGGATAACTTGGGGTGCTGGAACTGTCTTGGGGTGCGTTTTATGCTTGATTCGCCTGATTGAGAGGTGAACGCAAGTGGAAATAAATTGACTCCATTACAGTGGCCCCCAGTCACGTGCTGGTGTGTGTGTACGTGACATAAACGTACATTGGAATTTTTGGAAAAGCATTTCTGCTACTTTGAATACATGAAAATTTGAGGTTCTTAGTGTATATTTTTGATCAAAACTGAATAAGCCCATCTGCCATCAACAAGGCAACCTCAATGCACGTGGGAAGCTACGCTATACATTACGCCTACCTGCACAGGTTTTTAAATCAATGCAGAGTAGCTTGTAACTAGAATCTTCTCTCTCTGATATGTGGAGGTCTGAACAGGCACCAAGAGAGATAACATATAGCATAGGTTCCCACCTGAATTGTGATCGCTTTGTCGATTGGTGGTGGGCTTATACAGGTTTGATCAAAAATGTAAACTAAGAACCTCAATTTTTTCATGTAATCAAAAGTAGCAGAAATTCTTTCCCAAAAATTACTATGTCAATTTTGACTGTTTTTTATTGCTAGTAGTGTGCTACTGATATTTGATTGTGTTTGTATTTTACTGCCACACCAGTTTTCACCTATGCTCATTTAAAAAAAAAAAAAAATTTTTTTTGATGTGCAGACCAAACATTTTTTTTTTTTTTTTTATAAACGTACAGCCGCATTGGATCCTGTGCGAGGTAGCAATTGGTCAATACAGTTATGTATTACAGCTATAACTCAAATTACGAATATTGTACTATATTCATATATTGTAATATAGTCATTTATAGATCCTAAAATTTACAAATTTTATGTTCGTTGCATCAGATTTTTAACCCATTGGCTACTTACCGCAATTACATTAAAAAAAGAGAACATGGCAGATTGTGCATAAAAATTAATCTGAAGGACCAGAGGAGATCTGATGTCAAATGGAGACTTCATGAGGGTTTATTACGTAAAAATAAACCTAGTTGTGAACGGTTTCTTGTTTATGAAGTCACATTGTACAAACGACCAATTTATGAGCAATCATAACAATATTCAGCCTCATGTCCGTTGCCATGCTCAAAAAACAGGACTCTTCCACGTGTATCCGATTTGACTCAGGGGCATAAAGATGGGTTTTCTTTCTACCAGTTTGCCACAGAAGCCATACAGCTCTGGCAGATGAGCTGCACAATGATGTGGCACGGATCCACTGACATATAATGGAGTCGGTCAGCTTCTGCCCAGATGTTTACTGTTTTGATGAAAAAGTACAGCCCCACGCAGCCTAATTTTTGTTAGTTAAAGACGAAAGTCTGCGTTGGAGATGTCTGCAGATCCTTACAAAGGTAGCTGGGCCTCGAAGCATTGCCTCTGAGTGAATACAGTCCCTGTACAATAGCATCAGGTGATATTATACGGTCAACACATGAAATTGCTGTGTACATAAGACCTAAGGAGGACACTCGAAAAGCATAGAGAAAGTCAATGAATGACTATTTACAATAACAATTTGTTTGAAAATAATGAGCATCCTAAAGGGATGACGCCCTGGTTGACGTTGTACTCTTTTTTTTGTGTATGGTACTGTGCATTTTTGTTTTTAGCAATTCCAAAATAAAAAAAATTTGAATGCAAAAATATTGAGCATTTTTATGTATGTAGGGTTAATTTCCATTAACCATACACAATACTCTTATTGTTTTTTTCCAATACCCAAACAGTTCCATTGTTTG
>JAODAL010008635.1:0-116292 GCA_025379985.1 Phyllomedusa bahiana | reverse complement strand
AAAAGATTTTTAAAATAGTCACAACAAGGAAGATCATCTTATTGAAAAGCCGTTTAATTGGCAGAGGTTCAAAAGGTGGCAAATTTAGTCCTCTTTAGGATCAAACAAAAATCCTGGGAAACAATTGGAGACTAGATCACGTTAGGCCTAGAATTTCAAGGTTTAAAAAAAAAAAAACAAGAGAGACCTCCTTTTCGGCAGGCGACGTGTTCCCTCTACTCAGAAAACCCCAAAAAGGAGTCACTGCTTACAGAGGGGATTTGCGGATCCCAGCTGCACCTAACAGCTCCGTTCCTAGAGCAGTCTCAGTGATCGGCAGGGACTGGAGGAAGCCTCCAATCCCTGGCATTTAATCCTTTTGATTCTGGGGGTCCGTCCCGCCACATAACAAGGAGACCTCAGCTCCATGGGTGCCTTTGACCCCCAGGCCTGTGTAGTCTGGGAATATCTACCATCACCCCGGGGGACCTAGAGAAGCCCCAAAGCCATCTGTATAGCGAGTCTGCTGTCAGGGTGCACTGTGTGTTGCCCTGACAGCAGCGTGTGTCATATTGACACAGAGTGTAATATATTTGAATTCAGGAGAATACAGGAGTACAGTACTTTACTAAGAAAAAAATAAAAAAAAAAAAAAATAAATAAATACAAATAAATTATATATAATTATCCCTAATAAAATAAACATTAAAAAGTGTGGAAAAAATAAAATAAATAATAAATTTAAAATAGATATTAAATTAAAAAAATATTGTGCATATATTACACATACACAAAATAAACTACACATATTAGGTATAGACAAAATCATAATGACCTGTAGAATTAATCCAACAGATGATTATGTGTGAAATGTTTATGGTGTTTTGGAAACGGTCCTGAAGAAACTGCAACACCCTGAGATCAACAAATGAGTAGTTGGATGGTTGGAGGACTATAGTCACACACCTTGATGACAATAATGATGATGATGTCTGCTGGCAGCCTCTGTCTCTTAATCTGGTGCTCAGAGATTTTCCATAGTTAAAGGAGTATTCATGTGTCTTTAATTAGCTTTAAACAAGTAGGCAAAGTTAATAAAGACTGTTACTAAACACATTGCTGTTCTGATTTTGCTGCTCTTCGGAGTCAGGATCTCCTTCTTGTGCACACAAGCTTCCCTAGTTACCAGTTGCCTATCTCTGCTTTTACAGGCTGAAGCAGTGGTTGGGATGAAGATTCACTCCCTGCTCTGTTCCTTATTTAAAGGGTTCTATCACAATGCTTTTTTACAAAGCCACAGACAGTTTCAGACTCACACTTCCTGGTCAGGAAGTGGGTGGTTCTACAGTTTCAGGCTCCTACTTTATATTCAGGCTGTGGACAGTTCTACAGCTTCAGGCTCTTACTTCCTGTTCAGGCTGTGGGTGGTTGCACAGCTTCACACTCCCACTTCTTTTTCAGGATGTGGGTGGTTCTACAGCTTCAGGCTCTCACTTCTTGTTCAGGCTGTTGTTGGTTCTACATCTTCAGGATCTTATTTTCTGTTCAGGCTCTGGGTGGTTGCACAGCTTCACACTCCCACTTCCTGTTCAGGATGTGGGTGGTTCTACACCTTCAAGCTCTCACTTCCTGTTCAGGCTGTTATCAATTCTACAGCTTCAGGCTCCCACTTACTGGTCAGGCTATGGGTGGGTCTATAGCAGTGATTGCAATATCAGTTCTGCTATTTTTAGCTTTTCCTGTGACAGTGATATGACTGCAAGAGGTTTATAATCTGTAGTTAACGAGGCTTCGGAGCTTTAAGGCTGACTCTATGGTCTGACTGACTGACAGCAACTTAAAGCTATCAAATAAAGGAGAGAGGAGGTAGAGGAGGTCGGTAACCTAGAGAAACATGTATACATTAGCAGTAGATAAAATCTTATTTATACCCTGAAAAAAACAAAATCAGAACAGCAATGTATTTTGTAATAGTCTTCAATTACCTATCCCTACATGTTAAAAGTTAATCATTGAGGGGAGAAAACTCCTTAAACTTTTCACAATTTCTGCCCTAATGTAGCTCCACAGGCAGAGCACATTCATATAGGTCTGCCTGTCCGAGCAGTAATGCGCCGAGTTTTGCTGACCTGCATTGATACTGTATTCGTGTCAAACAGAAAATGAACCAGCTAGTTACCTCGTTCCAGAATAGAAAATCCAGGCTTCTTTTAAAAATATTCTTCCTTATTGATCCAACAAATATTAAAAATGCATGACAAAGCCTGATTTTCCCCGTTTGTGTGAAACCCACAGGTGGTTAAGTCATGCCGGTTACAGAAGACGGCTTTCGGGTCACGTGACCCTTACTCATGGTGCAGCTGACACCTGGAAGGTGTGTTTAAATAGACATGCTAATGACATTACAAGTGTGGTGCAACGCCCTCAGAACGCCAACAGAACGCCCCCTGAACACTCCCAGAACACCTCCAGAACACCCCCAGAACACCCCCAGAACACCCCAGAACCACCCCAGAACACCCCCAGAACACTCCCCAAACACTCCCAGAACGCCCCCAGAACACCCCAGAAAACCTCCAGAACACTCCCAGAACATCCCCAGAACACTCCCAGAACACCCCAGAACACCCCAGAACACCCCAGAACACTCCCCGAACATCCCAGAACACCCCCGAACATCCCCAGAACGCCACAGAACACCCTCAGAACACCACGAACACCCCAGAACACCCCAGAACACCCCAGAACATCCCCCAAACATCCCAGAAAAACTCCCCAAACACCCCCAGAACACCCCAAACACCCCCAACAAACCCCAGAAAACCCCCAGCACCCGACCCCAGAACACACAGAACACCCCAAACACCCCCAGAACACCCCCAAAGCATCCCCAGAACACCCCCCGAACATCCCCACATCCAGAACACCCCACGCCCAGAACACCCCCAGAACCCCGCCAGAACACCCCCGAACATCCCCCGAACACTCCCAGAACACCCAGAACATCCCCAGAACATCTACAGAACGCCCCCAGAACCCCAGAACACCCCCAGAACACCCCAGAACATCCCCAGAACACTCCCAGAACCCCCCAGAAAAAACCCCGAACACCCCAGAACACCCCAGAACACCCCCCGAAACCCCAAAAACCCCCAACCCCCCAGAACACCCCCAGAACATCCCAGAACACCCCAGAACACTCCCAGAACCCCCCCAGAACACCCCAGAACACTCCCAGAACGCACCCCCGAAAATCCCCAGAACATCCCCCAAAAGAAACCCCCAGAACCCCCAGAACATCCCCAGAACACCCCAGAACACCCCCAGAACAACCCCCCGGAACCCCCAGAACACTCCCAGAACATCCCCCAGAACACCCCAGAACATCCCAGAACGCCCCCAGAACACCTCCCAGAACATCCCCAGAACACCCCAGAACACCCCCCAGAACCCCCCCAGAACACCCCCAGAACTCCCCCAGAATGCCCCCAGAACACCCCAGAACATCCCCAGAACACCCCAGAACACCCCAGAATACCCCAGAACACCCCAGAACACCCCCCAGAACATCCCCAGAACACTCCCAGAACACTCCCAGAACGCTCCCAGAACACCCCAGAACACCCAAACACCCCAGAAAAAGGCCCCCAGAACACCCCAGAACATCCCCAGAACACCTCCAGAACAGCCCCCAGAAAAACCCCAGAACACCCCAGAACACCCCAGAACACCCCCAGAAACACCCCAGAACAACCCCAAACACCCCCAGAACACCTCCAGAACACCCCCCGAACATCCCAGAACACTCCCCGAACATCCCCCGAAACATCCCCAGACCACCCCCAGAACACCCCCAAAACACCCCCAGAACATCCCCAAACACAAGTTATAGTGACCAGATTCTGAGAAGGGTCTGGAGACATTTCAGAGTAATAATATACAAGTATTATGACCGGATCTGGAGAAGGGTCGGATACATTTCTAATGTAATATAACAAGTTATTATGACCGGATTCTGGAGAAGGTCTGGATACATTTCTAATGTAATAATATAAGAAGTTATATGACCAGGATTCTGGAAAAGGTCTGAATACATTTCAATGTAAAAAATATAAAAAGTCTGGTGACCGGGATTCGGGGAAGGCTGGATACATTTCTAATGAAAAAAATATAAAAAGTTATAGTGCCGGGGATTCTGGAAGGGGTGGGGAGAATTTTATATGTAAAAATAAAAATTAAGTGACCGGGTTTTCTGGAGGGGGGTCGGAGCATTTCCCAATGTAATAATTTAAAAAAGTTATAGTACAGATTTTTGGGAAAGGGGTCTATATTTTTCTAGTGTAATAATATATCAAGTTAAGGGGACGGGATTCGGGAAAAATCTGGATCTTTTTAGATGAATAAAAAAAAAGTTAATGACCGGGAGGGAAAGGGCTGGATTCATTTTCTAATGAAATAAAACAAGTTATAGGCCCGGGACCCTGGAAAAGGGGTCGGATACATTTCTAATTAAATAACAAGTTATATTTCCCGGATTCGGAAAAGGCGGAAAAATTTTTCTAGATGTAAAAAATAGAAAAAGTTATGTGAGGGGATGTAACAATGAAAAACACAGTTTTCCCTGTACGGGAAATTCCAAAAAAGTGAATGGAAGTGAAACGAGTCGGACTGACGCTGTATTCTGAGTTTAGATTTTGGGGGCCCGTCTCGCACCTATTATATTCTACTGACAAATCCTATCGAAGTGCATGGTGGGAAACGAAATTAATATGAGCTCTGAGTCATAAGTCCCAACACCCTGATATGAATGTATGAACACAGATTTATGCTCTTCTCATCACATGGAGAATCTCTTAATGAACCCTAGGGAGAGTTTCTGGTCGTGGTGAAAGTTAATCCCCCTTTTATAAAAAAGGCAGGTTTGTAGAAAATTTTTTTACAGATTTTGGAATTTTTAAAGGAAACATTAAGAGAAATTTTTCGAATATAATATGGAAACTGGAATTTAAATTAAAAAGGGGTTTTATGTGGGTCTTGGGAATTTCCCTGGGGGCAAATATTATAAGTTGAAAATTTTCTTTGGCAAATTTATAGATTAATTCTTTTTTAGGAAACCAATTTTTTATTATTTTTTACAAGGAAAGGTTTATAAAATTTTTACTAGGGGGGTAATATTAATTTTTTGCATAGGGGCAGTATATTGAGTTATATTCTTGTACATAGAGCAGTATTATAGTAGTTATATTTTTAAAAAGGGAAAATTTATGAGTTATATTTTTTACATAGGGGCAGTTTATAGTAGTTATATTCTTGTAATTGGGGCAGTTTATGTGTTAATTTTTTGCTGGGGGCGTTTTTTAAAATTTCGTCAAGGAGCAATTATGGTTTTTTTCTTGTAATAGGGGGCAGTAATAGTGTTATTTCTTTTACATGGGGCAGTATTATAGTAGTTATTTCTTGTACATAGGGCAATTTAAGGTTTTTTATAAAAAAAAAAAAATTTTTGTACAAGGGGCAGTTTATAGTAGTTTATTTCTTGTCATAGGGGCCCCGTTTATATTGAAATTTTTTAAATAATATTAAGTTTAAAACATGGGGGTTTATTTTTTTTTTAAAGGGGCAGTTTATAGTAGTTTAAAGTTTTATACATACATAGCCGTAACATAGAAGCTGGAGTGTTCATTGTTTCCAAATAGTCTCCAAAATTGTTTCCAGTCACTCTTTCTATTCTATGGTTTACTTATAAACCATTGCTTTATGTACAGTATAAACTCCAACACATGTTGATGAGAATAATAACTGTAACAACAATACTTATACCAACATTTCCTGTGGAATATGTAAACTTCAGAACTGAGTCAGAATGTCTTAATCTCTGTTTCATATGTTGTTAAACATACAGTGAAATCGATTCTCTCCAGGTTTCTCCCATCAAGTAGGATTTGATCTGTAGTTCTCAACATGTGTTGGTAATGCTCAGACATGCAAAGATGAATGATGATAGATGCCATTATATCAGCTAACGAGGCATTAACCTCAAGCTATGACTCTGCGTGTCCTATTTATATCACACTGCGTCTGTAATTGTATGGAGATCTCTTACCTTGCCATCTTTTTAATTAGGTGATATTGTAACTTAATCTTGACAGAGGAAAAAACCCTCTGCTCAAGATTAAGTTACAATATCACCTAATTAAAATTTAGCCCCAAAAGAATTTTGTGAAAGTCATGAAATAATATCAGCAACAATCAAATATTTATCTTTAACATTAAAACCATTTAAATCCCTTTTAATTTAAAGAATTAGAAATGTAAAATATTAATATTATAGTATTATATTAGTTATATTCTTGTCCACCGGGCGGCAGTATTATAGTAGTTATATTCTTGTACTAGGGAGCAGTTATTATATTAGTTATATTCTTTGTACATAGGGCAGTATTATATTAGTTATATTCTGTGTACAATGGGAGTATTATGAAGTTATATTCTTGTACCATAGGAGCAGTATTATAGTTGTTATAATTCTTGTACTAGGACCAGTATTATAGTAGTTATATTTCTTGTACATAGGAGCAGTATTATAGTAGTTATATAATTGTACATAGGGAGCAGTTATTATAGTAGTTATATTTTGTACATAGAGAGCAGTAAATAGTATAGTGTATATTTTGTCATAGGGCAGTATGTATAGTAGTTATATCTTGTACATAGGGGGCAGTATTATAGTCGTTTTATTCTTGTACATAGGGGCAGTATTATAGTAGTTATATTGTTGGAGATAGGGGCAGTATTATAGTAGTTATATTCTTGTACATAGGGGGTGTAATGCGGAGGTGGATTCGCTGGACCACCACAAGCGATGATAGTTAAGCCACACCAGGGAGCGGAGTCTAAGTAGCCCCCGGTATTCAAGAGCCCGCCGCAAAGCTGGGTTGACTTGCTGCGGCGTGAGGCTACCAGGTCGCTGCCCGTGACGTGACTTGCTTGCGATGGGCGGTGGGGTTACTGCGTGGTACCAGAATCGTAATCCAGAGCATAGTCGGGGGACAGGCAGAAGGTCGGGCCAGGCGGCAATAGTCAAGGTCTGGAAACGTAGCGGAACGACTGTACATGGGTAATCAGCAGGACTTCCAAACACTATTAAGACTTGCTAACACAACCAACGGAAAACTGGCAGAGAGTGTAGGAGGCGTTGCCAAAATTTAATAGGGTCAGTGGCCAGCAATGCCAATAACCGGCGCGCTATCCCATTAAATCCAGACCTGCCGGTCAGCTCGCACGCCCTAAGCAGCGGGGTACGCGCGCGGGGCAGCTGTCAGAGCCAGACAAAGGAGCGGGGTCTGGTGGTACGGGTTTCCTGGGCAGGAGTAGAAGGACCACGGCTGCGGGCAGCCGCGGCACCCACACCGAGCCGGGGTACAGCCGGGGCAAGCCGCGCCGCGGAGCGCCATGACAGTACACCCCCCCCCTTAGCTCTCCCTCTCCTTTGAAATTTAGAGAGGAGGTCAGGGGAAAGGTGGGCCTCAGGTTCCCAAGAACGCTCCTCCGGGCAGAAGCCCTTCCAGTCAATAGGATGAACCGCGTTCCACCCTCACAGTCTTCTCCGCCAAGACTCTTGACCTCAAAGATGTTATATGTATTAGCGACAGGAGAGGGTGAGACAGGTCTACGGGAGAAGCGGTTCAGCACCACCTGCTGAGGAGGGGACACGTCGAAAGGACGTTCGGGATACGTAGAGTCGGGTGGGCAAGCGGAGCTTGTAGGATACTCGGGTTCATTCGCCGAAAGTACCAAAAAAGGGCCCATGTATTTGGGACCCAACTGTAACTGTGGCAACTTGAAGCGGATTTACTTGGTGGATTACAAACCTATCGCCCATCTCAAATAGGGGTGGGGTCCTACGATTACCTGTCAGCCTGTAGTTTGGTGGAGCAGAAGCTCTGGTAGCAGGGCCTGTCGTGTGTGATGCTAGAGAGCCTTGATGTCCTCTTACTTGGGCATTTACGGCAGGGGACAAGAGACGAGGTACTAGAGGGAGAGGTCGGGCGGGATGTAACCCCAAAGACGACAAATAAGAGGGAGGCCCCAGCGGATTCCGAATCTAAAGAGTTATAGGAAAACTCTGCCCCAGGGGAGGATGATCGGACCAGTTGTCAGGATGAGGCGGAACAAAATGCCTCAAGTAGGTTAACCAACACCTGGTTAAACCCTCTCTACTGGCCCCGGTTAGTTTGAGGGTGGTATGCAGAAGAGAAGTCTAGCTGAACCTGCAACTGATAGCACAGAGCCCGACAATATTGAGCAATAAACTGGACTCCCCTGTTCGACACAATATGCAAAGGGAGGACCGTGCATCGGAAAACATGATGGAAAAAATGTTGGCCAGCCTGGGGGGCAGAGGGCAACCCAGGCAGAGGGATTAAAGTGAGCCTTTTGGAGAAACTGATTGGTCACCACCACAGATGACGTTGGTTGTTCCAGATGAGGCGGGAGATCTGTGATAAAGTCCATGGCGACCATGGGTCCAGGGTTTTTCCCGCACAGAAGAGGCTGAAGAAGGGCCCGCGGGTTTGAGACGATGGCCCTTATTCGGGCACAGGAGTGCAGGCCAGGCACAAAATGTCCCTGACATCTTGAGCAATGGTGGGGACACCAAGTAATAATCGGGAGGACCAGCTGTAGAGACCTATGGTATCACGGATGCAGCTGTTCGGGAAAGATGTCCCCACTTCAGGATTCTAGGCCGCAGGCAGGACGCACATAAGGTCTTCCCGGGGGGCATGTGTTGAAGATCCATGGCTGGCAGCCGTTGACTGAGCGTTCAGGAGGGACTATGTGCTGAGGAGGAGACTCAGGACCCATCGCTATTCCGAGGAACGAGGATAGGGCGTCAAGGCTTTGACGTTCTCCGGCTGGCCGAAAGTGTAGAAGGAAGTCTAACGGGATAAAAAGAGCCGGTCTTCTGGCCTGTCAGGGATTCAGGCGTTGAGCGAACTGCAGATATAGGAGTTTCATTACGATGGTCGTGAAGATGTTAATAGGTTGCGAGCCCCCTCCAGCAGGTGACGCCTACTTCTTCTAGAGCAACTTTATGGCAAGTATTCGCAGTTCGCCCAATGGTATAATTTTTCTCGGTGGACGAGTAAGTCTTGGAGAAAAACACAAGTATGCAGTTGCCGAGAGGATCTCGCAGAGGACAGCCACCTGGAACCCACAGAGGAAGCGTCACTTCCAGAACTATGGGCGGTTAGGTCCGCGGGAGGACAGGACGGAGCAGACGTGATGGCAGCATTTGAGACGGTTGAAGGCTTCTTGAGCTTCCGGGGTTCAGGATTTGGGTTTGGCGTTTTTCTTAGTTAGAGACACCAAGTTAGCCACAAGTGTAGAAAATAGTGTGGGATTAAATTGTTATATAATAGTTGGCGATCCCAAAAAGCATTGATTGGCCCGAAGGGCCCACTGGTTGTGGCACTTTTTTACAACACTGCGGAGAGTTTTGAAGGATCCATTCCGGAGAACCTTATCTGAGACGATGTACCCTTAAGGATGGGTTAGCTGGTGCGTTCATAGAGGACACTTCTCCGGCTTGGCAAAAAGCTGATGGGTGCGGAGTCGCCTGAGGACCTGGCGGACGTGGTGGCGATGAATTTCAAGATCAGAAGAAAAAATTAGAATATCGTAAAAGTAAACAATCACACAGACGTAGAGTAGGTCCCGGAAGATCTCGTTGACAAAGCTCTGAAACACAGCAGAGCGTTTGCAGAGACCGAATGGCTAACAAGATATCGAAGTGGCCATCACTGGTACTAAACAACGTTTTTTTCCACGAATCGACTTCTCGAATGCGAATTTGGTTATGAGAACCGCGTAGATCCTGTTGGAAAAGATTTCCGCGCCATGCAGGCGGTCAAAAAAGTTCAGAGATCAAGGGCAGAGGGTAGCGTTTTTAAACTGTAATTTTATTAAGCACGATATGTCGATTGCAGGGCCAGAGGAGACCCCTCTTTTTTCTCCACGGAAAAGAAGCCGGCTCCTGCTGGAGACGATGAACTTACCGAATGAAGCCTTTACGGAGGTTCTCAATGATGTACTCAGAACATAGCCTTAGTCTCCGGGAGAGATGGGATGACGACGGCCCCGGGACGAGTAAGACAAGTTGCAGAATCTATGGGGACAATCATAGGCCGCTGCGGACGGAAAAGAGTTTCGGCCTGTCTTTCGAAAAGACGTCGGCAAAGTCCCTGTATGGCGTAGGAGGCCTGGGGAGGCTTGTTAGTTATCAGGGGGCGACCTAGGAGCAGGTTGCGGTTTTGAAAGGCAACGCGAGGACACGCGGAACCCCAATGAATGACTTCACCCTGTGCTCCAGTCCAAGGTCGGGGTGGTTCATGCAACCAAGGGAGGGCACCAGAGGATTTCAGACGAGGATCGAGGCAGGACGAGAAGTTGCAAGTCTCCTTGTGAGAGCCACAATCTGCAAAGGTGAGGGAGCAGTGCAGGAAGCGGATTGCGTCCGTAAGACATTCGCCACTGACCGTCGTGCGAACATTTGGCTTCTGACATCTTAATTCACTGAGACGTACCTGGTCACATAGTCGTGTTATGATATTTCCAGCAGATCCAGATTCAATTATAAAGGCAGTGGCCTGAAAGGGTGATGGCCGGGAAACACCAACAAATACGGGAATGGTAGACGGGGTGAGGCTCTCTGACCATTTAGGGTTGACTGTAGTCATACGAGACCTGGTGTCAGAAGTTCCCGGGCGCACCTGGACAGTCTCAATAAAATGGCCAGAACGCCACAATAGAACACAGCTGCTTCTGACGACGTGTGAACGTTCCTTGGGACAGGTGGGCTCTCTCAACTGCATAGGTTCTTCTTCGGAAACATCGGAGAGGAAGAGGTGGTCGCTGGAAAGTGGGGGAGACAAGACGGGGTAACGGCGTTTATCGAGATGACCTCCCGTTGTTAAAGGCGGAGCTCTTGTGCCTTTCGGCGAACCGAATATCAATTCGGGTGGCTAAGTGGATTATCTCCATTCAGGCAGCTGGTAGATCACGACCGGCTGAGCTTCATCCTTGATTCATCGAGAGACTTGCCAGAACCGTTGCACGCCAAAAGCCTTCGTTATTCCAGTCCAGCTCAGAAGCGTGAGTGGCCGATAACATGCACCGATAACTGACGACCGTGGTGTCGCCCACTGACGCAGCCGGGGGACGGCGCGGCGCCGCGCGCTGTGACAGGGGGCAGTCTTTTACAAGTTTTTTCAGGTTTTTAATATTCTTGGAAATAGGGGAGCAGTATTATAGTTGTTATATTCTTGTTACATAGGGGGCAAGTATTATAGTTGTTATAAGTCTTGTACATAGGGCCAGTAATTATGAAAACTGTTGATATTCTTCGTACATAGGGCAGTATTTTTAGTAGTTATATTCTTGTAATAGGAGCAGTATTTTAGTAAGTTATATTCTAGTACATGGAGCAGTATTATCAGTAGTTATTATTCTTGTACATAGGGGCAGTTCTATAGTAGTTATATTCTTGTTACATAGGAGCAGTATTATAGTAGTTCTATATTCTTGTACTAGGGAGCAGTATTATAGTAGTTATACTTCTTTTAATAGAGACAGTTTTATAGTAGTTATATTATTGTCCATAGGTGAAGTATTATAGTAGTTAGATTCTTGTACATCAGGGGGCAGTTTATATAGTTATATTCTTTACTTAGGAAGCAGTATTATAGTAGTTATATTCTTGTACATAGAGGGCAGTATTATAGTAGTTATATTCTTGTACATAGGGACAGTATTATAGTAGTTATATTCTTGTACATAGGATCAGTATTATAGTAGTTATATTCTTGTACATAGGGGGCAGTATTTATGTTTTTTATTTCTTGTACATTGGTGGCAGTATTATAGTAGTTATATTCTTGTACATAGGAGACAGTATTTTAGTAGTTATATTCTTGTACATAGGGTCAGCATTATAGTAGTTATATATCTTGTACATAGTAGGGCAGTATTTATAGTAGTTATATTCTTGTACATAGGGGCAGTATTATGTAGTATATATATTCTTGTACATAGGGGCAGTATTATAGTAGTTATATTCTTGTACATAGAGAGCAGTATTATAGTAGTTATATTCTTGTACATAGGAGCAGTATTATATTCTTGTACATAGGAGGCAGTATTATAGTAGTTATATTCTTGTACATAGGAGGCAGTATTATAGTAGTTATATTCTTGTACATAGGGGGCAGTATTATGGTAGTTATATTCTTGTACATAGGGAGCAGTATTATAGTAGTTATATTCTTGTACATAGGGAGCAGTATTATAGTAGTTATATTCTTGTACATAGGAGGCAGTATTATGGTAGTTATATTCTTGTACATAGGAGGCAGTATTATGGTAATTATATTTTTGTACATAGGAGCAGTGTTATTTCATTATTTATCTTCTTACTTGTAGTTGCTGAGTTATACTAGGTTTTTTCTTCTATAAATGTTCTCGACAAATTTACCAGACAGATAAAAATAAGCAGAAGGCCAATAATTGTATCTGACATACAAATTATGAATTTAGCTAAAATAGATCACTTTTCGTTTCCACTTATGTTTTAATGAACTTTTGAAACAATTGTGACTTTGGTTGTTCGGAAACCAAATTTCCTTTCCCACCCTCTCCTTAAAACTGTTAACCTAACCCTAAGTTAGGTTTATTGTTTTCAGTTTTTTTGGGGAGGGGGAATATTTACCTTTCAGCATTGTTCAAGATGTTTTATCGCTCCTTTAGCATCATCACAACAGATGAGACCATCTAAAATCACTTTTGGTTTTCCTAGGGTATCCCTGTATCATAGAAAGTAGAAGTGACGTCAGACATTGTGCATCATATTCCATACCAGTCATCTAGGACTGTGCAATGCTAGGACTGGAGAATCAGGTTCAACCGGTCAATGCTGAAAAAAAAAAATATGAGATATCTCTTAAACCCAATTGATATTCCAGCTTAGGCCTGATTGTTGGGCAGTGTAACCAAATTACATTGCCTACATTTGGGTCAGATTTGATATTGACCCAATTATGAAGCCCAACACTAATCTATCTCTAAACTATCTCTCTTACACTATAGGTTGGCTCCGGGAATATATGTATCCTGACATATTGACCTATTGTAGCTTTCTCTTGCAGCTCACTTATCATATTCACCCTGGGTTCACCAAGCCCATTGGACCCTGGCCTCTGCATGTCAGTTCCTCGTAGTGATATTATGTAAGATGATTATAGAAAATGAGTCCAGTTTGCTTTGACATGTACCTTCCTTTTGGCTGATACATAGAAGACTCCTTTCACACTACCAGTGTGGTGTCTGTCAGAGCCGAAACCATGACAGAATTGTTGATTGACTCCAGTGGCAAAAATTATTTTGAAATGGGGCCAGTCTGCTAAAAATCTCTCTCTCTCTTTCTCTATGTATACAGTAAAGACCAAAAGTTTGGCCACACCTTCTCATTCCAAGAGTTTTCAGTATTTTCATGACTGCTTTCATGACACTGGTCTAATGTCCATTCCTTGTGATCTTTAGCCCAAACAAGTCTCTTCTGCTTGTTGCTTGTCCTCAGCAGTGGTTTCCTAGACTTGTTTGGGCTAAAGAACACAAGGAATGGACATTAGACCAGTGTCATGAAAGTAGTCATGAAAATACAGAAAACTCTTGGAATGAGAAGGTGTGCCCAAACTTTTGGTCTGTACTGTATATATATTATCTCCTGGTCCCCACCACTTCGGCTCTGGAGCTCATTGGGATCCTTCTCTTCACTTCCAGGTTCTTGCCCTTACACACAGGAGAAGCTCCTACTTCACTATAGGATTGGAGCATGAGCTTCTTCTGTGTGTCGGGACATGAATCTGGAAGTGTAAAGGCGTAGTGGCAGGGGAAAGGTGTGTAAGTGTATTGTAAGGCCCTAACTGGTAAGATGGTGAACGGGGTATACATAGCCCACAGAGTTCTCGCACATATATGGTGAGGACCAGTGTCAGACTGAGGTGCCTAGGACCCTAGGTGGAGTTGACTCTAAGGGCCCACCAGTTGAGCTGTTTCTGGGCCCACCAGTGGAGTTTATTTTAGGGTCCAACTCTACAGCTGCTGCAAATGACTGTACCTGCCTTCTATACTCTGCTTCTTCTGAGGGTGTATATGCAGTTAAAAAACAACTTTAGGTCTACCACATTCAGGGGCCCACCGGGTGTTTCCCCTATTTTCCTGTGGGCCAGAACAAGCCTGGTGAGGACTAATGCATGTCACCAAGAGACGTGGCCTCGGTGAGGTAGGAGCTGTCCCTTTGTTCTGTGTCAGCTGCAGTAGGTAGTTGGCACACGGTTATCAGTAGCTATAGTAATACAGCTTAGTCCAGGACGGTTTTTACTGGAAGCAGTCAAAGTGTTGGATGGGTGTCTGCTCCATGTGTTCCAGGCCAGGGTTTAGCTTGCCTATATAAGTCAGTTAGCTGGTTGAATGGAGGTGTCTGCAATTACAGGCCAAGAAGTTTGGGCCTGAGAGGTTACACCACAGCATAACCAGCTGCAAGACTGTAGTAAGGAAAACTACTGTTTAGTTAGTGCTGGGACGAGCAGGTCTTTATTTTCGGTATCGTTTTGGTTTGACACACATCCTTTGTCTGCTGTCTGCAATTAAATGCCGGGATGAGAACGTAAAGGCCGCCTGTGTCTCTATTGCCCTGGGACTTTGCTATACAACCGAGCTGACCCCTTTTTTGCCTCCTGACCCAAATCAAATGAATTAACTTCTGCTGGACAACCCCTTTAAGCAGAAATAATTTTCCGTGATACACAGCAAGTGACTCCATCACAACAAGTGGGGAACCTGTTGCTAAAAAGTAAATGGTCCACAGCCATAAGGAGCTACTGTCCACAGGCAGTGGGGCCCAAAGCTGAAGTTTTGCCCCACAAGCCTTTAGTTATGGTGGTCTCTATTTGCTAATCATGATGTCTGTCAGATTCTGTTGTAGTCTTCCTCTTTGTCAAAAAGAACAGCAGCACTTCATACTGTGCTGTCGTTCCCAAAGAATCTGATGGAACTACTGATGAATGTTATCATATAGTGTGAACATAACCCAGCAGGAACCACATGGAGTTTGTTAGTATCTATAGTGGCAGATGCTAAACACTAATAGCAGACACAGGGGTCGTCTCTGCCATGGCTTGGACAAGGTATTTTGGTGCCCTAGACAAACAGAGCAAATGGCGCCTCACCCCCACCCCTGAGAAAAGTTCAATCCCCTACTTGACGAAATGTACTTGACCACTAGAAGGTGCAAATATGTACACTATTCTGCAATACTAATGTATAACAGAATAGTGTGCAGTTATAGCTCTCCTATTACTTCTGACAGGGTATAATAGGGGCAGTAAGATGGCAGGTACGTTGGCCTTCATAAGGCTTCTGGCTGCCATGAGTGCCGGTTCGTGAAGAGCTAATCAGGAAGTGGAAGAGGGTCATCTAAGTAGTTATCCAGCCAAATGTTATCCCCAGTCCCAGCTGATGAAGGCAGGTCCAGGCTGTAACTTACAGCTGGTAACTGCTGTTTATGGAGAGGGTTCAGCTCCTGAGCCCACTCCATACTTGTGCCCCTTTAGTGACAGCAATACTGAAACAAGGTATTCTAGTGCCTTAGGCAAATAAGACATATAGCGCTCCCAATGGAAAATTTGGGCCACTCCATAGCTCCATGCACCCCTTTTCTGTCTGGGATGAAGTGGTGCTCTAGGTGGTCACCTCCCTTTGCCTACACGTCGTCCCAGCCCTGCATGACAGGCAAAGGTACCATAGGAACCATAGGTGGTTGACTGCCATCCCAGCCCCAGGTTCTACTATATCTGGGCTAAAGTCAAGAAGTTGTTTCAAGGGAATGTGTCATCAAAAATGACTTATTGTCTAACTCCCGTTTTTATGTTCAACACATTTTTAAAGGATTTCTGGTTATATTTTTTTGTAATTTTCCAGATCACTTTCAATGTTTTTTAATAATTATTAAGTCCTACAGTTTTCACTTTGGCCACTAGGCCTAATAATAGTCTAACACTTCCTGTTCTGTACAGAAAGATTATCAGTTGTCTGCTCATTATCAGTACAAAGAGGGTCAAACTGAAAGGAGACACCAGTGTGAATAGATAACACAGGATCCACCAGTCACAAAAGGAGATAGTCACAGTTCACCCTTTCACCTCCCTGCACAGTGACTTCTTCACAGGTCACAGAGCAGGACTAGAAAACTCTCCAATAGAAGTGAATGGAATTGAGTCAGTCTTAAGTCTCCTATGTGCATGAAGCTACTGTAAAGCCTCTCTGACTGCTGTTAAAGCAGTGCAAACAAGGCCTAGTGGCCAAAGTGAGAACTGCAGGACTTAAGAATTATTAAAAAATATTGAAAGTGATATGGAAAATAAAAAAATAAACAAACCAAAAATTCTTAAAAAAATATGTTTAACATAAAAACGGGACTTAAACAATGACTTTTTTTGATGACACATTCTCTTTAACAATTAACTTGAGTGGGTGTAATGTTAAGCAACCTAGAAAGTTTCCTCCAATGGCTCAATACATTTAGTGGCAATGAAATCCGCAGAAAGGCTTTTACTTTGTTGTATAATTTAGCTTTTTTGATGCACGACTACGTATATTATTAATTTTTCCTCTAGAGCTGGGATTGTCTCTGCGCTGGTTTGTAAATCGTCTAAGTTGCATTTAGAGGCTTTTAGCTATAAAATGTCAGATATTTTCACCGATAAACCCCCATTTTACATAAATCGCAGCACTTTTCTCAGAATTTCCCAGCTAGTGGTATTTTCAACACTGTCTTGTAAAAGGGA
This sequence comes from Phyllomedusa bahiana, assembly GCA_025379985.1. Taxonomy (NCBI): domain Eukaryota; kingdom Metazoa; phylum Chordata; class Amphibia; order Anura; family Hylidae; genus Phyllomedusa; species Phyllomedusa bahiana. Next base: position 99,412 of record JAODAL010008635.1, on the reverse strand, counting down.
GGCAGAGCTCGCAGCAGAATGCCGGCTCCGGTCCTCTCTGTGTTTTACAGACACTGCAATTAGACGGCTTTAGAGGATTTAGAGATTGATGTATTTTCAATGCAAATGCTAATTTTAATCTCTTTAATATTGGGTCTCACATTTTCCTAGCAATAATGTTTAGCAATGCAATAACTTCCAGATCAGCGCGGATTATAACATTAAGAGCACGAATAAAATAAAACCAGGATTTTTTATTATTTGATAGGATGAGCGCGGTTATTCTTGCCCGATGTCTTAGGGTGAAGATTCGGTGTCAGGAGTCAGATAACAGGTCCGACATCTTACCCAGTAATCTCCCTCCCAAGCAAACTGTGCTTGGTTAATAAGAATAAGAGAGGGTGGGTGATATTTGCCAGAGAAGAATAAGATCTCAACATTTCAATTACCATAACGTGTTTTGGATCCAATTGGGACAATAGTGCAACATTGTGAATATGCCCCAAAATTGTAGTGTTTTTTGAGTAAGTAATGTCCCATTTTGTGTTTTTTTCTGTAAATTGTTAGTGTAGGGACCAGCAAGACATGAGGACCGTTGACGCCGATTGCGAGCTTGCGTACCGGGGCCCCTGTACCTCATATTTAACATTTTTCCAGTCATATTTTTTATCTGCCCAACAATGCTGGGGAGCGGAGGGGGCCTGTGTTTTGTGTTGGACACCCAGAAAGTGCTGCACAGCCCGCCTAATCTAATAGTATGGGCGTCACTAATAGACTGTACGCCAGCATGGTGCACCACACATATCTGTATTTATGGCACCCTTCTGTATCGCCTTATTTATATGCAATTGTAGTGCCAGCAACCACCTCATGCATGGAGGGTATGTGAGTAATTGTTTTATTGGTATTTTTGCATTTGAGCAATCTCCCCATGCATTATGCTGTGGCTTTTCTGCATGCTGGTGTGAACAGGTATTAAATTAATGTGCAGTTTTTTATCATCTAATTGTTCCCCTAGCAGTGGGGTGTGTGAGCTGCTGCTCAGCAATTAGCTGCACCTGTTAATTTTTCCCAGGTAGCATATAGGCCAGATCTGACTGCTACTGGGTTTAGTCTAGTCCTGCCATTGAGCTGTGAATATGGCCCCAAAAATTGCAGTGTTTTTTGAGTAAGTAATGTCCCATTTTTTGTGTTTTTACAATAGTGCAATCACCATAAAGATAACCCAAGCCCACATTTGAGTCCATGGAGTCTGGAGAGCATGCACGAGGGGTGAACCCAGAGTTTGAAGGTAGACATGTCCCTGATCTTGTTATATCTTCTAATGAGCCCATCTGATTGCCGTCCTTAATCCCAATGGTGCTTGAGGGCCAGTGGTGTTCACTGTAAGTACTGATAGCCAGTGCATCTTGCATGATTGCACAGGTGACCAATCCACATGGATTCCATAAAATAAGCGCAGGCCTTACTAGCCCCACCATCTTATCGTCTGCTACTACGCGACGTGCTACTACACCAAGATGGTGTCGGCTAGTAAGTCCTAAACTGCAGACTCTGCTCCCATGTGAGATCCTGCTCTTAGGAAATAACAAGTAAGACCGTTCTCAAATATATGCAAAGCTGCTTTTTGATATATAACCTGCTGTATCTATATATAATGGACTTTTTAAGAAAATTAAGAATAAAAGAGAGTTTTTAAGAAGTCAATATGAATAGTGCTTATCCTTACGGGAAAGACGATAAGAAGTGCTGGTGTTTGTGTATGCCAATTGCATTCCCCTTCAGTACTAACAACTAATGCTCCTCGCATAAGTCAAGCATCCGCACAAATCCCCAAAAAATAGCGCAGACTTGTTGGTTTAAGCTTTGGGACAATATGTTTACCTTAAGTAATGACAACTGATGTTCCCTAAATGATCGCTCAAGTCACCCAACAGATTCTATAACATTAGTGGAAACTTCGCAAGAACAAGTTCTCACGGCCAATGGCATTCCCCTTCACTAGTAACATCTGAACATGCATGAGCACACAAGTCATCTTTCCCCACAGATTCCATAAAATGAGTACAGGCTTAAAGGGGTTTTGCCACAATCTCATTTCATACCTCCTGCCTCCAGCTCTTCAGCTTTGTGTGCTCAGAAGGGAGTGTGTGTGATTTGTTTGAATTGCAGATCATGTGACCCAGCAGGATGACATCACCAGGCCTGTCCTCTCTCTAGTCAAAGAAAGGTCTGTTTATGTAAAGCATTGTGAGTAGTTACAATGAAGCTCAGAGGTAAGGTTTTTGCTTCACAGCACAAGGGTCCTAGGTTCAAAACCCTGCAGGAACCAAACCTGTGTTTCTTTTTTTTCTCGTTATCAATGCACAGACCTGATTGACGTTTCTTTATTATTTATTTGTACTGTTTGACTAATAACTAAGGAGCACAGAGGACAGGAGTAGAATGATAGCACCTGGGGTTTGGACACTCAGCAGCTGCCTGAGAGGAGAGGTGATGTCTGAGCATGTGCAGCCAGGACTGAGTAGCTCACAGCCCTGGTCGTATCCCCTGGAGACGAGCTGTAAACAATGGATCACTAAAGGAGCAGCTAAAACAAAAACGGTGCAGAATTTTTAATAATAATGAATGGTGAAAATGTTTGTTATTTCATTTGCAAGCTTCCCACGTCAATTTTACTTTGTGGCAAAACCCCTTTAATGGTGCAAGCATCAGGTACCCAAGCTCCACTGCCAACACACAAGTCACCCATTCCCCCATATTACATAACAATAGTGCAAGCTTTAAGGACCCAAAGCTCTTAGGGCCTATAGAATTCCCTTTTAGTACTGATAACTAATGCCCCTCCCATAAGTCACGCATCTGCACTAATTCCTTAAAATTAGTGCAGGCTTGTTGGTGCAAGCTTTGGGGCAATGTGTTTACCTTGCGTAATGACAACTGATGTTCCCTAAGTGATCACGTAAGTCACCCAACCCAACACGCTCTATAACATTAGAAAACATAGAATGGGGGAAAACCACAGTACCAACGTTATTCCTCCCTCCATCATTGGGTAAGGTGTAGTGGCATCACCCATATGGCAGCACTAGGATTGGAATACTATTCTATGCATTGTCCCTTCACTTGTAAACCTTTGCAGGTACCCATGGTGAATAGGGCCATCTTAATAGCATTTGAGGCCCCCAGCCCAAATAGCATTATTTCCTGCCCAAATACTAGACATCACACTAGGCCATGCCTCTAACCACCACCAAGCAGTCTCATATCATCATGCCAGCTAGGTCAGGATACCCTTCTGATGACTTGTAGTCAACCTGCAGCCTACAAGACTAACAGACAAGGTAGGGAGCTGATGGCTCCCTTCCACATGGTCTCGAGGCTCCCTTCTCCCCATGGGTTCTTCCTGCCATGAGGGTTCCCTTCTCTGCCATGAGGGTTCCCTTCTCTGCCATGAGGGTTCTCTTCTCTGCCATGAGGGTTCCCTTCTCTGCCATGAGGGCTCCCTTCTCCGCCATGATTCTTAATTGTTTGCACGTCCTAAGAACAAACAAAGAGTTAAATAAGCAGCCCAACCCTGGAATCTAGTGTATGTTCCCTTGATTTACAGGGCATACATACACCACCTGGGATCCCTATGCTTGTGGGGCCACTGGGCAGCTTCCCAGTGTGCTCAATGAAAACGATGGCCCTGGTGAAGCAACTGAAATTTGTTTTCGAAGAGTCCTTAAGATTTTCCACTTACAGAGATCAATCCCTATAACATAATAGACAAAGATTTAATATGGATTGTCCTAATACAATATGAAGCTCCAAGCCTGACACCTGCGTTAATCCCTACAGTAAAGTAATGCCAAATGTTTGTCAATTTGCAAAGTTCACAAACTTTTTTTAACAATATTAGGAGCAGTTTTCGATTCTCTTTGAAGCCATTTACTCCCACAGAAGTTTATTTCTTCATCATGTTTGTAGGAATCTTGCTATATAAATGACCTTGCTTCTAGCTGATATATATTGTTCATGCCTGACTGAAGCTTTTGACAACATCAGCTTGTTATCGGGAGCATTTCATCTAAAGTTCAGCTGGTATAAAAAAAAATAAAACATTCTTGCCGTGAATTTGACAGGGTCACATTGAGAGGATGTTCTTTACGGACTCTCGAAAAACCTGCTTGAGGTCCAAATTTCAGATATTGTTTAGCGAGTCTGTGTATAACACCCCGTGATTTTGTAATATAATCATCAATATAGTAATATCTCAGCATGCAGCAAATTGTTGTGCTAAAACGTACGTGAAATACACCTGTGCTCCTTCAGCTGCGGCCAGGCGGCCAGATGAGGATACAATGATGAAATAGAATGCAAAAATACAGCCAGAAACCCAAGATCTGCTGATGGTGACTCATACGTAATGCTGAGTATCCATATGATTTGATATAAGAGCACTCCGAGTGCCCATAAGGTCCAGCATCACCTACATAAGCTTTGAAAGAGGTTATTGAGTCTGGATAACCTTAGTTTTGTGAGGAGGGTCACTGTAAATTGTTTTTTATCACTCCCATAGAGTCTGAATGGAGAAACAGTGATCATGCTCATCTGCTGTTCCACATATGCTCCTCTTTATATGTGTAGACAGGCTCGGACAGCCCCACAGGGGAACATGGGAAACTCTGGGGGGGTGGGCCCTGAGCATGGCAGACCTGAGGTTTCTTTAAAACTGATTAGACATTCTTGGAAGAGGCAGAAAGAAAGAGAGAAAGAGGCAAAAATCAAGAAGCATAGTATAAGGGGAATGTACACTAGCTGAAGGGTGGACACCCAGAATCAACTCTATTGGTGGGCACCCAGAATCAACTGCCACGGTGGACACCCAAGAATCAACTCCACTGGTGGGACCCGAGAATCAACTCCACTGGTGGGCCCCAGAATCAACTACACTGGTGGCTCCAAGAATCAACTCCACTGGTGGGCCCCAGAATCAACTACACTGGTGGCCCCAATAAACAATTCCACTGGTGAGCCCAAAGAATCAACTCCACTGGTGGGACCCGAGAATCAACTCCACTGGTGGGCCCCAAGAATCAACTCCACTTGTGGGCTCCAAGAATCAACTCCACTGGTAGGCCCCAGAATTAACTCCACTGGTGGGCTCCAAGAATCATCTCCACTGGAGGGCCCAAGAATCACTCCATTTTTGGGCCCCAAGAATCAACTCCCTGGGGCTCCAAGAATCAACCCCCATGGTGGGCCCCAAAAATCAACTCCACTTGTGGCCCAAGAATCAACCCATTGTGGACTCCGGGAATCAACTCCACTGGGGGGGCCCCAAGAATCAACTCCAGGGGGTGGGGCCGGAAAAATTTAAATTTACTCCTGGCTCCAAAAATTAAACTACATGGTCCCCAAAATCAACTCCACTGGGGGGGACCAAGAATCATCTCCACTGGGGGCCCCAAAAGGGGGAAAAACAACCCCAGTGGGGGGGCAATCCCATCCTTTAGCTGTGCCGGTTGAAAAATTTTTGGGTATTTTTTTACTAAAAAAAAATATAAATGTTACCAACATTAGATGTAAAATGAATTAACAATCTGATTGTAGGGTAAATGCATTTTCTCTTGCACTGTGTCCAGGGGGAAATATCTAAATTGTTTTAAACTTTTTTCTCTATTTTTTGCAACCCCAAAAGGGGGAAAAAAGAAAGTGGGCAGAGTAATTTTAGAATTTATAAAGCATTGGATATTTTCCAAAATGTTCAGGCTGTCAATCAACGAGAAGTTCATAGGCTTATTAGACTTGGAAGCAATGCCCTCTATTTCCCATTTAGAGAAATTTTCACAATGCTACTATTTAATTCTAAGTATTGGCCTTAATTGCCTTGGGTCTTTCCCCCCTCTCAAGCCTGGCTTCCCTTCTTTCTTTGGGCTCCCCATTGGACTTTACAGTTTACCCCTTATTCTCCCCAACCAATTATTTCTTCTGTTTTGTCAGTCACTTGAATCTTGAAAAGCCTCGATGTGCTGCACAACAGTCTACAATCCAACGCCGGCAGCTGTGGAGGATTCTGAGATTGTTCCCCCGGCTTTTTGGTGAGCAGCACATGCTCGGAGAGCTCTTTTTGCATTAAATTGGGAGAAAATAAAATGCACCTTAGAAACTGGCAAATAATAGATGTGAGTCGTCGCTAAGAGCTGACCACGTTCTCTGCATATTCTTATTTAAATAAGAATAAACAACCGTTCGGGAGGAACATTATTTCTTTCTTTTTTACTGAATGGTCTCTGTTTATCCAAAGGCAGTGAAGATCAGCACATTGATAATTGTAAGCATTCAGCTTTCAGATAAAGTCAAAATGGACACAAGTCCAAATGCTTCAGGTTAAATCTGTCTGATTCGATTTTAGGCAAGAATCTCAAAAGAAAACTGCATTTTTACCACCTTCCCGACATGAAAAATTCATACCTCATTGGGCCCTCTTCCCAAATGGCATAATGTGGCAGCCCTAGTCAGTCACCTACCTCTGCGCTCTAACCCTAAAGTAACTTCCCATCCTTCATCACATCCAACGTCACTTCCCATCCGAAGTCGCATCCAAAATCACTTCCAATCCAACATAACATCAAACGTCACTTCCCATCTGACGTCACATCCAACGTCACTTCCCATCCAATGTCACTTCCCATCTGATGTCACATCCGTCACTTCCCATCCAATGTCACATCCAACATCACCTCCCATCCAATGTCACATCCGTCACTTCCCATCCAATGTCACATCCAACATCACATCCAACGTCACATCCAACATCACATCCAACGTCACATCCAACGTCACTTCCAATCCAACATCACATCCAATATTACCTCCCATCCGATCTCACTTCCGTCACTTCCTGTCCAATGTCACAGCCAACATCAGTTTCTATCTGACTTCACATCCAACGTCACTTAGCATCCGACATCACATACAACATCACTTCCCATCCAATGTCACATCTATCAACACTTCCCATCCAACATCTCATCCAACATCACTTCCCATCCAATGTCACATCCAACGTCACTTCCCATCCAACATCTCATCCAACATCACTTCCCATCCAATGTCACATCCAACATCACTTCCCATCCAACATTAAGTCTAACGTCACTTCCCATTCAACAATATATCCAACGTCACTTCCCATGCAATATCACATCCCACATCACTTCCTATCCAATGTCATATCCAACGTCACTTCCCATCCAATGTCACATCCAATGTCACTTCCCATTCAACATTACATCCAACATCACTTCCCATCCAACGTCTCGTCCAACATCACTTCCCATCCAACATTACGTCCAACATCACTTCCCATCCAATGTCACATCTAACGTCACTTTCCATCCAACTTTACATCCAACGTCACTTTCCATTCAACATTATACCTAACAGCACTTCCCATTCAACATTACATCCAACATCACTTCCCATCCAATGTAACATCCAACGTCACATCCCATCCAAAATCACATCCAACGTCACTTTCCATCCAATGTCACATTCAACTTCACTTCCCATTCAACATAATATCCAACGTCACTTTCCATCCAACATCACATCCCACGTCACTGTCCATCCAATGTTACATCCAATATCAAACCCATTGTCACTACCGATCCAACAACACTTCCCATCAAATGCCACTTCCAACGTCACTTCCCATCAGACGTCACATCCAATGTCGCTCCTGATCGGACGTCACATCTAATGTAACTCCCCATTCAACGTCACATCCACAATCACTTCCCGTCTGATGTCACAACCAATGTCATCTAATAGTACTGCCATGTGAGTTGAGCCAGAAGTAAGGTTAATACAGAAGCTCTACAGGACTGGAGGTGACATGATTTGAAAGTGATGGTGACTAGTAAGTTTAGTTCTGTAGATCAGTTTAAAAAAAAAAAATGACTCTAACCTAAACTTTATGGTTATGGTCAGGGCTAGGTTTAGGGTAAGGTTCGCTCCATGGTTTGCAACCATTAAAACACTGTTGGTGGCCATAGTTTTGGTTGCTTGCGGTACACTGCTCCATGTGAGTTGTTCCGCATGAACAAGATAAAAGCCCATAAAGGCTGATCGGAGATGACATGAGGCGCTGCCGCTAATCAAAAACGTTAGCTCTAGCCAAAGTAAAAACTAGCTTACTTTTTTTTATGCTTAATACATGTGTACATCCGCTGTTCACAGGGTTCTGGCTTGGCTATGCAGTTTCAGCCTCATTCACTTCAGAGGAGCTCATCTGCAATACCATACACAGTCTTTGGACAGGTATGGTGCTGCTTTAAGAAAAAAAAAAAATCTTCACTCACTCACAGGAGTTCACAAAGGGTATGGCACATTTCTAGATGTAATAATATAACAGTTCTAGTCGACCTGGATTCTGAGAGAAAGGTCTGGATTACATTTTCTAGATGTAATGTAATAGAACAATTTATAGTGACCAGGATTCGAGAAGAGTATGGTCATTACCATTTCTAGGATGTAATAATATAACAAGTTATAGTGAATGGGATTCTGGAGGGGGTCTTTGGTAAATTTCTAGATGTAAATAATATAACAAGGTGTGTAGTGATGCCGAGGATTCTGCGAAAAGGGTCTGGATACATTTCTAGATGTAATTATAGAACAAGTTATAATGACGGGATTCTGGAGAAGGGTTGGAGACATTTCTAGATGTAATAATAATTGATAACAGTTATACGTGACCAGTAGTGTTGAGCGATTTTTATCGACAAAGGTTGACATCAGGCAAGGTCTTTTATAGTGGATCGAATTTTCGCCAGATCTGCGATAATTAATGTTAAAAATTCGGAGCATCACTCTTAAGATCGTGCCTGTTTCGGGCTACTTCCTGTAATTTTGTGCGGGGCCTAGCAAATGACGATTACAGAACTAGAGCGGGGGTGAGATGTGGGTGTGCGACGTCATGAATGGGGGATGTGGTATGGTTGCGATTGTGCTGGAAAAATCACATGACCTCGTTTTAGCATAGAACTGCGTTTCCTGTTTGCGGCTGCGCAGTGGTTCTACTCAGCGTCTCATAGCGGATAGGACCTGCGCCTTTCTTGCCTGTGGCCAAACATGCCTCAGACGAAATTAAGTCTATTTCTGCACAGAGAAACCTCTACCTATTAGCTGTGATCCAGTTCCAATTTAGTTACGATTTGAGATTTTGAAGAATTTTATGTAGTTAGCTAGAGATTTTAAAAGCAGAATCTACACGCTGTAAATTCACGCGCGGGGATCGCGGAGCGGGGGGTACGGGGGGGCCGCAGGGCGATGCAGAACCACAGACAAGCTCTATCTATATAGAACATTGGGATAAAGTTCACCAAGACTTTAGTGTAGACATTGCAGTGGAATATCTTTATTATTAACGTTTGTTATTGAAATATTTCCTGGTTTATTGGGCAGCCTGAACTTTTATTGTGTAAAGTAGACATCTTTCTAGTAACTGCACAGGTATCATTCTGTTAAAGCCATGCCAAAAAGACTCCCACCTTTTATCAGTATACATTTCAGATATGGGTGCATCATTTTCACAATTTTTGTGAATGTTGATATATCAGCCTTGCACTTGAAATTACATCATGCAATCCTTGTAGTTCAGACAGGTTGTTTGTTGCCAAAATACCGTGTATGTACGAAAACATACACAGTTACGTGTTTTTTGTCTTTTGAGCAACCCGAGTACATGTTCATTGACGCATAGGCATTCTCGTGAAATCTTTAAACAGCCATTTCTACTATATTCGGACTCTGAGCAGGTGACTGGAAAGGTGCAAGAAAAATACAATTTATTATATCAAAACATACAGTATTACGTGTTTTTTTTGTGCCTTTTGCGCACCCGCAGTACGCTGTTCATTGGACGAGCATACTACGATAAATCTTAAAACAGCAATTCTAGTTCACCATCAGGTGATTGAACAAGGTGCCAAAAAATACCGATCTATTATATCCAAAACATATTATCAGTTACGTGTTTTTTGACTTTGCGCACCCAGTAATGTTCATTGTACGCCTTTGTAGCAATCTACGTTAAATCTTTTAAAACAGCAATTCTATATTCACCCCTCAGGTGAATTGAAGAGTGTTGCAAAAAAAATACCATTATTATATCAAAACATAAACAGTTGTACGCGTATGTGTTGTGTGTGTTGTTTTGCGTTCGCACCCAGTTCAGTACTGTTCCATTGCACGGAGCATCTACGTAAATCTTAAAACAGCAATTGTATATTCACACAGGTGAATAGAAAGGTGTCAAAAATACCGGTATATTTTATCGCTAAACATAACAGTTCCTGTTTTTTGACTTTGCGCACACAGTAATGTTCATTGACGCAGCAGATCTGACGTAAATCTTAAAACAGGCAATTTCTATATTCAATTGGTTGCCACAGGTGAGAAGAATTGCAAAGGTGGCAAAAAATACAGTTTTTTTATATCAAAACATAATCAGTTACGTATGGTTTTTTTGACTTTTGCCGAGCGCACCCAAGTACTGTTACACGTTGACGCAGCATCTACGTAAATCTTAAAACAGCAATTCTATTTCACCACAGGTGAATTGAGTGAAGTGTGCAAAAAATACCGCCTGTATTATACGAAAACATAACCAGTTACGTGTTTTTTGACTTTTGCAGCACACAGTATTTTCACATTGACGCAGCAATCTTCGTAATGATGCTATAAACAGCAATTCTATATTCACCACAGGTGAATTGAAAGGTGCAAAAAAATACTAGTTTATTATAGCCAAAAAACATAAACAGATAGTGTTTTTGGACTTTTGCCCAGTCCAGATGTTGTTTGTTGATAGACATTGCGCTTGCAGTGTTAAATTCGAATCGCAGCAATTTTGTTTTGATTAGAGGGATTTGAGAATAAGCTGTGAGTTTGCCGTCTCTGTTTAATAAGAGACTTTCCAAAACTTGTATCCATACCTTCTCACTTATTTTTATTATTTCTGGTACATGGAGCGAAATGTATAGTGTGGTCAAGCGAGCAAAGAGGGGGTAGCACATGGAGTAGAGGTCACGTAGAGAAGGTGCTCTTCTCAGTTGCTTGGCGAAACCTCGCATGCCAGCGGCATCGTCAGTTGCAGGACCGTCAGGCCTGTATCGCTGGGTCATGGGCCTGTGAATCTATGTAACGAACATCCGTCGCAATCTGTCCTTCAAGTGGTTAATGCAACCTGCATCTAGCAGTCTCTACTCCTCGTGTCCTCGCAGGTCACGGACACATAATGTCGTCATCAGAATGCATCCAATAAGGGGTCACAAATAAATTACGTCCAACAATGAAGAGCCCAAATTTCAACTCGTGTAGACCGCCACCACTGTGGATAATCTATTGTCTGAAGACACTCTTTGCTGAAAATAAAAAATTGGTTGGATGGGGGTCAGAAGCATGTTAAGTAAGATTCAAGAGGATGATTTAGTGTCTGCTCTGTCTCCAGCTTACTGAATGCTTCATTCAGATGGAGGTGAAGGGAAGCCTGGTTCTCAATCGGCAGAGAAGAAACTCACGGAGGCGGTACGGCAAACGCCTTGCAGTGCCCTTGCTTGGTAGCCCGCAGCTTTCGTGGCTGCAGAACAGTCAGGGACGACCAAGTCACTGTGTTGAGATGATGATGATGACGACATTGCGGATCCATCCTGGTTCTTTCCGCAGAATTTGCATTGCGAGCGCTCCATAAGTGGACGAGGAGGAAGACGATGGTTGGTCAGTGTCAATACGGGTTACGCCTGGACGCAGAAGAAGGGATGTTTAAGGAGGGCGGTCGCAGAAGTACGACTGATGTGATCTCCGCCCAGCCGACGGTCAGCGGCAACCCCGTTTCGGGTTATCGCCGTCAAAAAGGTCCAGAGAACCGTCTCGCAAGCCTGTGGCCTTTTAGTGGAGCAACCTCTGATATCACCCAGTGATGTCATATGCAGCCTTTGCCGTAATGCATACGTAGACGGCAAGAACCCTTAAGTTGGGTTAACACCACCAACATGTCTAGTCACATGCAGCGATTGCATGAGTTGAAATGGAGGGATCACTTGGCCAAAAAAGGTAGCGAGGACCGACGCCGGGCCTCCAACCACTGTCCACACCCTCTTCGTGGCCCGCATCCTACCTCCTCCGCCACCACCATGCGTTCATCAGCTGTCCCCATGTGTCTCTCAGAGTATGATCAGGGTTCAGCCTACGCTTCAGCCTATCCACGTCGCACCGTAGTACCACCAGCACCACCAGAGACCCATCCTACCCCTTATCTTCAGCCAGTTTGACGCCTGCACAGCCTGTTCAGCGGACGTTCTAGACAGCCAGCCTTCGTGTTACCAGGTTTGGGAAGACAGAGAAACCACTTTATATCCCAAAACCCATCCCAAAGCCAAAGCCTGAATTGTCGGCATTGCCAGGCTTTTGGCCTTGGAAAATGTTGCCTTTCGTCTGGTGGACACAGATGGCGTTCCGCCACGTATGGCCCTGCGCTGCCCCCCAATACCAGATGCGAGCAAGGCATTTCTTTTGCCTAGGAAATGCCGTGCCCTGCCCTGGCCTAGCACTTGTCATCTAAAATTCAAGCGCTTGTTGTCTGCATCTGTGTCCGGAAAATGCTCCATCTCACCACCGTGACTCATGGACTTAGTAAGCAGGTCCAAGGCCGCTATAATCTCTGTGACAGCTCACTGGGTGAGCTGGTCGTGGATGTCTACTGCGGTGGTGACGGTGGCTCTCAGGATCGGCGCTACGTGATCTTCAAAACAGCAGGGATTGTGACAGGGTCTCTTTCTCCCATAGGTCCTCTGTGGCAAAACGTGCCCCAGAGATGGGCAGGCCGTGTTAGAAATTAATCTGCCTTGGAGGACTCGCGTCCTACACACAGTCAGGGGAGCCTGTGGACGGCTCTAAGCACGAGGGGGATGCCAGAGCGCTTGGTTCTGGGTGACAAGAACATTGTGACCAGGGCAAGGTGGGTGTGCGGGGGACAATTCTTTACGGGCGAAATCTGCTGGACGCACTTAGATCGGTAGGCTGGAGCAATGTCCCTGACCTGGCACATGTCATGAATCCTTGTGTCGTCCAGAAAGATTTCTAAAGAGTTAACCGGGGTCTGGAGAATCTGCCTGCTGACACAGAGGGCTCCGAGGTCTGAGTTCGAATCTTTCCGCCGTTCGCATTCCCTTGCTGTCGTCCCGCTCCTGGCTGCGTAGCAGCGTTCAGCAGCTCGGGCATCCCCGTCAACAGTACATTGTTGACGTGGCAACACGATGGATTTCCACCCTCCACATGCTTTCCAGCGATTCGTGGCAGCAGAGCAATGCCATTACGCAGGTACGCGAAGTGACCACGCTCATGGCTGTATGACAAGCAGTTGCGGTCGGTACAGACCCCTCGGGGTGTTGAACCACTGAGAGTGGAGGCAGGTTGAAGAGCTCATGCACCATCCTTGCTCAGTTTTTGAAGAAAGCCACCTAAAAAGGTTCTGTGCGGGACAAATGCCTTGTTCACTGCAGGAGCATTGTGGTGATCTTAGTTCTGGATACGATCGTTGGAACACTCTGAACATACTGGTGTTTTCCCGCCATGTCGTGTGGAGGAGGAGACGGAACACATGATGCGGACACGGAGCCTTTCTATCTCGTTCAAATCCACTAGGCCGCACCACGACAGTTTTCTCACCTCAATTTCATCAGGTCTTTCATTCTGCAGTGGTTCGGGGTCCAGAGCGTAGGTGCAAGGTGGGCCGCATCAGCTCTCCAGGGTGCATCATCTGCAGGCAAGCCAGGGCATCTGTGTTGAAGCATGTGCACGGAGGCAGTGAGAGGAGGAGTAGGGAGGGTGGAGGAGGATGGAGGTATTCCATAGACACCGTTGTTAACCGACGTCCCTGCCTTGGAAAGAGGTTGGCTGCGGACTCTGTGAGAGAGGATTGGAAGGAAGATGAGGAAGATCAGATTGATAGTGCCCTCGACCCAGAGGCTGGGGAAATCAAGGCTCCATCTTCTCACATGAGTGCTTGGATGCTCACATTTCCTCCAACATGTCCTCGCATTAAGGCATCAAGAGAGATGAACACTGTGTTTATGGGTGGCCACCCTCCTGGATCCCCGGTTACAAAACAAAAATCGACTTTCCTTCACCCACCCTCCAAATAGAGAGTTAAAATGCAGGAAATGGAGACCTTGATGATTGATCAATGGAGACATATGTTGCAGTGTCTGCTTCTACGTTCCTCCAAATGTCACGTGGTTGGAACGGACATCATGCCGACGTGACAGCAGTTGAGTGCCAAGTAGCATAGCGTGGCAGCAGCAGGCAAGGTGGCAGAAGCCTAATGGGTGACCTATGGCAATCTTTGTTTACCACTCACCAACGCACTTCAATGCAGGGCACCACATCATCCGAAAGGACACTCAGAGATCAGCTTAAGATCATGGTGCACGGACTATCTGCGGTCTAACACGATGTTTTTGCATGCTGGTCCGGACCCAATAGACTTCTGGGTATCCAAAAATGCGGACGAATGGCCAGAGACTCGGCACTCTGTCAAGCCATAGAGGTGTAGTCCTGCCTCAGCTGCCAGCGTCATAACTGAGCGGACCTTCAGCTACAGCTGGAGAGAGTGCATTACAGACAAACGCATCCGGCTTTCCACTGATTATGTGGATCGTTTTGACTTTCATCAAGATGAATCAGGCATGGCTCTATGATGATGTTGTGGCACCAATTGCCGGGGTCACGATTAGTTGACGGTCTACTTACATTCCTTTTCGCAACATGAAATGGTCCTCTTGAAACTTTTTTTTTTTAAATGACTCATTTCTTACTGCAATTTTTTATTCTCTTTCCCATACTGTCATTTTGATGGTTTTGCTGTGAGGAGACTGGTAAAGAGGTACCGCAAGGTTTCATTCGACTAACACCGTTATTCCATTAACTACTTTATTCTTAAGATAGTTTCGCATTGTCAATGGTTTTGTTTGAGTCATTTGCTGTGAGATACAGCAATAATCATGGTCCTTTGGAAACAGGAAATGTTGACTTCTAAGTGGAATTTCCCCTCACAATTTTGAATAGTGGCTGAGAAGTATATTTATAATTTTTTGGTGGTCATTGTTAAATTGCTGTGAGATACCGCTAATAATTATGGTCCTTTGGAATAGAAATGTGGCTTTCTAAGTGGCTGTGTTCTCACTCACAATTTTTAAACAGTGGCAGAGAAGTCATTTTGATATTTTTTTGGGTCCATGCTGCTTTGAAATAGCGCAGCGCAATAATACAGATCCTTATTATAAAAAAATGTGTGTTTTAACAGAAATTTTGTTTCTTCACAATTGTCCAAGTAGGCTGAAGGGTCATGCTTTGAACTTTTTGGTGGCGCGATTTGTGTGCTGTGAGACATGCAGACTATATACAGATCCGCTATTCTAAGAAAGAAGTTGTTTCTAACAGATTTGGTTCTTCACATTATTGTCAAGATGGCTCAAGGGTGATGGTGCTGTCAGAAAACTGGAATAGGTAGGACCACTTGTTTATTATGGACACAAATATTGCAAAATGAATTGTTTTTGCTAGATCTCTTAAACATAGCTATCAATCCCTGTATTAGAGACAACCCCATTTAATAACAATGAAAAAAACAAGAGAACACAAAGACTGGTGGGATTCCATCCTATTTTAAAGATGTGTTTTCTAGAATTAAAGTACTAAAAACTTGCATTGTACAGAAAATATGCTGTGTTAAAAAAAATTCTCTGATCTGTACAAGGGAGGTACAGGAAAACTTGACCAGATGTAGGTTTATTCAGAGAACATGAGTATGGAGCACAGACATTGGAGAACAAGGTACGGGACCGATTTCCTCAGCACGTTGAGTTAAATAAAATGAGGAAAAAGAATGCACAAGGTTAAAGGGAGCCCTGGTTGTTAACAGCGAGCGTTTAAAGACCACCAGTATTTCCAAGTGAGCTCAAATTGGTCTCAACACTCATAAGGGGGCAAGAGTTCTACCCAGGTATTGACTGTTACGAGAGGAAGGCTGGAGGAGTTCTTCACACTTCGCTTCCAGCACTCTGCTTCAGCACGGACAGTTTTCGTGTGGCTGCGTCATCTGGGCATTTAACCTGCGTGTTAATAGATGACGGACGTCCGAGTCTGTGGGATCTTCACCGCACCCACTGTAACTCCTGGCCCTAGGTCATGCTGTGGCCCAGGACAGGTATATGTCAAAGTCCAGTTCAACTATATATGGTGGTTGAAAGACTCCATTCTTTCCGGCACTTTTTAAATTGTGGGGGTCATGGCAGTGTTTGGGGCGCATGCTGTGGGCCAGGACAGGTATAGTCAATCGTCCAGGGAAACTAAAATGGTGGTTGAATGGACTTCACTTTTTTCCAGCACTTTTTAAACTGTGGGGGTCATGCAGGTTTGTGGGCTAATGCTGTGGCCATGTGACAGGTATCACGTCGCAAATGTCCAGTGAAACTAAAAATGGTGGTTTTGAAAGGGACTCTCTTTTTTTCGGGGCAACTTTTAAAATGTGGGGCGTCATTCGGTTTGGGGCTCGGCATGCTGTGTGGCCAAGGACAGGGTGTAGTCAAAATGTCCAGTGAAACTAAAATGGTGGTTGAAAGTCTCTCTATCTCAGGAACTTTTTAAATGTGGGTTGGTCTATGCATGGTTGCTGTGGCCCTAGGACAGGTATAGTCAATGTCCACGTGAAACTTAGTAATGGTGCGTTTGAAAGGACTGCCTTTTTCGGCACTTTTTAATCCTGTGGGTCTGGGAAGGTGTAATGGTAATTCCTTGCGGCTACAGGGACAGATATAAGTTTAGTGTCCAGTTCAATAAAAATGCGTGGTTGAAAGACTCCTTTTGCGGGCTCTTTTAATCTGGGGGGTCCATGCAGGTTTGGGGCTCAGGCTGCGTTCCAGGACAGGGATATTCAATGTCCTAGTTCAAGTAAGATGATGGTTCAAATCATTCTGCCTTACTGGCACTTTTTAATTTGTGGGTGATGCAGGTTTAGGGTCTGGTGTGGTACTTAGAATCAGGATAGTGAATGGTCTGTGTCTTTTTTTTCTGTGACTTTTAATACCTTAAGTGTAGTTGCCTAAGATGTAGAACGTTTTATCCATTTGATGTTGTGGATGTTATATTCCAGCTTGTTCTCCGCCTTGTTTGGGTGTATTAATGAAGGTGTTGGTGGCTCTCCCAGTAGACTTTAATTGGTAATCGCTTCATTAATCGATGTCTCACTATCGAAAAAATTCTTATCGATAGCGGATCCGGTACCTATCGACTATCGATCGATCTCGATAGCCAACCGCAATCGCCTCCAAACGCACTAGTGACCAGGTTTCTGGAGAAAGGTCTGGAGATCATTTCTAGATGTAATAACTATAACAAGTTATAGGGACCAGGACTTCTGGAGAAGAGTCTGATATACATTTCAAGATGGAATAATATAATACATGTTTATAGTGACCAGGATTCTGGAGCAAGGGTCTGGGTACTATTTCAAGAGTAATAAAATAAGTTATAGTGACCAGGATTCTGGAGAAGGGTCTGGAGACCATTTCTAAATTTTGTAATAATATAAAGTTATAGTGACCGGGGATTTGTAGAAGGATATGGATAACATTTCTAGATGTATTAATAGAAAAAGTTATAGTGACGGATTCTGGAGAAGCGGGTCAGGATACATTTCTGTAGATGTAATATATGACAAGTTATTAGTGACCGGGATTCTGGAGATCGGGTCTGGAGGAAATTTCTAAATGATAATAATTATAACAAGTTATGTTTATAGTGACCAGAATTCTGTAGCAAGGCATCTGGATACATTTCTAGATGTATTAATCAGAGCAAGTTATAGTGACCGGGATTCTGGAGAAGGAGTAATGGCTACTTATCTCCAGATGTAATAATAACAAGTTATAGTGACAAGGATTCGGAGAAGGTTCTGGGGAGACATTGTCTAGATTTAATACTATAAGACAAGTTATAGTGACCAGGATTATGTAGAAGGATATGGATACATTTTCTACGATGTATTATAGAACAAGTATAGTTGACAGGATTCTGCGAGAAGGGTTCTGGAAAATTTTAGATGTTAATATATAACAAGTTATATAATGACCAGGATTCTGGAGAAGGGTTGCTTGGATAATTCTAGATGTATTAATAGAGCAAGTTATAGTGACGGGATTCTGCGAGAAGGGTTGGATACATTTCTAGATGTAATAATATACACAAGTTATTAGTGACCAGGATTCGGTTTTTTTTATTTTTACCCCCCGTTTTTTTTTTTTTTTCTTTTTCTTCTATTTTTAGTAGGGAGAAGGGTCTGGATACATTTCAGATGTTAATAATGTAACAAGTTATAGTGACCAGGATTCTGGAGAAGGGTCTGGAGATCGCATACTTAGATTTAATATATAACATGTTTATAGTGACCTGGATTCTGTAGTAAGGATCTGGATACATTTCTAGATGTTAATTAATTGATCAAGTGTTATTGTGTACGCGGGTATTCGGGAGAAGTGGTTCTGGATACATTTCTAGATGTAATAATATAACATGTTATTGTGAACAGGGGGGGAAATTCTGGAGAAATGCAAGAAGGGTTCTGGTTAACATATCTAGATGTTATAGAAAATAGCAAGTTATAGTGACCGGGATTCTGGACAAGGGTCGTTGGTCCAGGGATTTATTCTGATTGAGATTGGGAAGGAATTTTTTCCCAAAAATAAGGACAGTTGGCTCTTACCTTATTGGGGAGGGGTTTCTTCCTCTGGATCGACACTATAGCACAATAGGCTGAATTGGATGGTCGTCTGTCTTTTTTCAGCTTTACAACTAATGTGTAACTATACGTAACTATTGTTAATTATTTTTCATTGTGATATAGAATTTTTTCTTCCTCTTCTTTTTCAATGAATTTTTCGAAGCTGTTGATATGTCGCACATGGGAAGACATTAAGACTTCAAATACAAAGCATCAGCCTCAATGTGGCCCCATTTACCTCTCCTAATGAAGTCATGGAAGCCCAATCATTGAAGCTTTGCTGTGTGAATGTGGTTCTATCATTACTTTCCCCAATTCTCTCCTGCACACCCTGCAGCCGGAGACGATGTTGCGGTTGCCGTGCCATTCGCGGTTCTCATATCTTCTAAACTGAAATCCTTTATTATGTAAGTCAGTACTAGTTGTTGAAAATCTTGCCCATCTGCTTCTCTGTTGCTATATTTTATTAAGCATTTTAGCACTTACTGTTTTACCGAGCGAAGCAAAATGTTTTCCTTCTATGTTTCAATGTAAATTAAAAATGTGTTTCGACAAAAAGTTTTGTCAACATTTGCTTAAGATGCTCGGGTCGTAAGTGTGCAAGGCGTGCGCAGAGGTGTAAATCAGAAACGCTAACTGAGACCGCACCCTGAGACGAATTAACCCCTTTTAGGGGTTTTCTCACTACAATTAGTAGAATTCAACATGTAGGGAACAGTAATTGAAGGCATTTTCTAAATCCATTGCCCTTTTGATTTTTCCCTGGTCAGGAGATAAGAGAGATGTTTGCTTTTTCCTTTGAGTTGCCAAACCTTATGTTTTTGGGGTTAGGTGTCCCTTATCTCTCTTCCTGATTAGACATAAAGCGAGTAGTGAAATCACCATGGTCAGAGGGAGCAGTCCTTACTTCTTAGAAAGATTTGATTAATTCATTAGTGAAAACCACTTGTATTCACACCTTCGAGCTCTGTAGCTTTGTTTACTGAAGATTAAATCTCCTGCACTTACGACTTTTTAATGTCTAAGCCAGTGTCGCCTTAACAGAAGTATGGGCCCCTGGTCATAACACTGCAGTGGGCCCTGTCCAAATACATGATATCACACTTGGCCATACCTTGGGCCCCCCTCAAGCACACCCATATTATCACTTATGTTTGGACACCGGCAGCCTGCATCCAACAAGACTATTTGACAGGACAGGGAGCCTTTGGCTCCCTTCTCCACCATGGTTTTTAACTGTTTGCACATCCTAAAAACACAGAAATAGTTAAATCAGCAAAACCAACCAAGGGATCCATGGTGTGTTTCTTGTATTCCTGTGACATGCATACACCACTTGGGGCCCCTATACTTGCCCCTCCCCCGGGCAACTGCCTAGTGTGCCCAATGGAAAAGATGGCCCTGGTCTCAGCTACTTATAGAAAAGTTAAATATGCTAATCACTGCTATAGAACCACCCACAGTCTGACCAGATCGTGCAAATCTGAAACTACCTGTTACTCTGTGAAACAGTATGATGAGAAAATCCCTTTAAGGACGCAGCTATTTTTGGATTTTTGGTTTTAATTTTTATCTCTTCACCTTCCAAGAGCTATCACTTTGTTATGTTTCCATCTACCTAAAATGTATTTTTTTTTTCAAAGAAAGTTGTACTTTTTAATTGTACCATTGACCATATAATGTATTTTGGGACCTGTTTTTGTTATGTCTTAGTACTTTTAAAAGAAGACTTTTATTTGCAGATAAGCCATTGTTTTCACTCCTCAGAGCTCTGTAGCTTTGTTTACTGAAGATTAAGGACCACATGTATGAAAACTGTCTAGGTCTAAAACCATAGCAACAAATCAGGGCCCATAGCAACAAATCAGAGCGCCCCTCTCATTTCATATAGTGCTCTGGAGAAATGAGAGGGGCACTCTGATTGGTTGCTATGGGCAACAAAGTGAGTTTTTAGACCTAGAGAGTTTTCATACCTGTGGCCCTAAATCTCCTGCACTTGTCCGTGTCAGGGCTCAGCTAATTACAAAGAAACTAAATGTGCTAATTACTGCTATAGAACCACCCACAGCCTGATGAGTCCAGAGTGAAAGAAAAACTGTCTGTGACTGTGAAACTGCATGGTGAGAAAACCCTTTAACTCTGTGACACAGGAGTAGAAGTGACATTAGACAGAACCACGGGGCCAGAAGCGCCAAGAGATGGGTTCATTTACCAATTAATGGTTTAATTGACCTATTCTTAGTCCCAGGGCACTGTCGCTTCAATGTCACTTCTATCTGAAATCATTTCAAGCCCAGAACCCCAATAGAGTTACCTATGTGATGCTGGACCGCTGATGTTGGAGCGATAGTACCATGGAGCCAGAAGCGCTGAGGAATGGGTAAATTACTCTGTTAAAAAGTAACGCTTTAGGCTTAGAGTTATGGTTTTGGGATATAGTTATATTCCGTACTAGGGCTAGGCTTTGGGTTATAGTTATAGTTACAGTCAGAATTAGGGCTAGGTTTAGGGTTATAGTTACAATTAGAATTAGGGCTAGGTTTAGAATTAGGGTACTGGTTCTTGTTACATTCAGAATAAGGGCTAGGGTTAAGATTATGGTTATAGTAATAATCATAGTTAGTGCTAGGGTTATGGTTACAGTCAGAATTAGGGATAGGTTTAGGGTTATTGTTATAGTTAGAATAAAAGCTAGGGTTAGGGATATGATATAGTTATAGTCAGAATTAGGGCTAGATTTAGGGTTATGGTTAACATCAGAATTAGGGCTAGGTTTAGGATTAGAGTACTAGTTCTAGTAACATTCAGAATAAGGGCTAGGTTTCAGGTTATAGTTATAGTTATAGTCCACATTAGGGCTAGTTTTAGGGTTATAGTTATAGTCCACATTAGGGCTAGGTTTAGGGTTATGGTTATAGTCAGAATTAGGGCTAGGTTTAGGGTTATAGTCCGCATTAGGGCTAGGTTTAGGGTTATGGTTATAGTCAGAGTAAGAGCTGGGGTTAGGGTTATGGTAATCGTTATGATCAGAATTAGGGACAGGGTTAGGGTTATAGTTATAGTCAGAATAAGAGCTAGGTTTAGGGTTATAGTTATAGTCAGAATAAGAGCTAGGGTTAGGGTTATAGTCACTGTCAGAATTAGGGCTAGGTTTAGGGTAATGGTTATAGTCAGAATTAGGGCTAGAATTAGGGTTATAGTTATAGTCAGAATAAGAGCTAGGTTTAGGGTTATAGTTATATTCAGCATTAGGGCTAGGTTTAGGGTTATGGTTATTGTCAAACTTAGGGCTAGGTTTAGGTTTATGGTTATAGTCAGAATTAGGGCTAGGTTTAGGGTTATGGTTATAGTCAGAATTAGGGCTAGCTTTAGGGTTATGGTTATAGTCAGAATTAGGGCTCGGATTAGGGTTATGGTTACAATCAGAATTAGGGCTAGGTTTAAGGTTATAGTTATAGTCACTGTCAGAATTAGGGCTAGGTTTAGGGTTATAGTCAGAATTAGGGCTAGGATTAGGGTTATGGTTACAATCAGAATTAGGGATATGATTAGGGTTATAGCTATGGTCAGAATTAGGGATAGGTTTAGGGTTATTGTTATAGTTAGAATAAGAGCTAGGGTTAGGGATATGATATAGTTATAGTCAGAATCAGGGCTAGATTTAGGGTTATGGTTAACATCAGAATTAGGGCTAGGTTTAGGATTAGGGTACTAGTTCTAGTTACATTCAGAATAAGGGCTAGGTTTCAGGTTATGGTTATAGTTATAGTCCGCATTAGGGCTAGTTTTAGGGTTATAGTTATAGTCCGCATTAGGGCTAGGTTTAGGGTTATGGTTATAGTCAGAATTAGGGCTAGGTTTCTTGTTATAGTTATAGTCCGCATTAGGGCTAGGTTTAGGGTTATGGTTATAGTCAGAGTAAGAGCTGGGGTTAGGGTTATGGTTATCGTTATGATCAGAATTAGGGACAGGGTTAGGGTTATAGTTATAGTCAGAATAAGAGCTAGGTTTAGGGTTATAGTTATATTCAGCATTAGGGCTAGGTTTAGGGTTATGGTTATTGTCAAACTTAGGGCTAGGTTTAGGTTTATGGTTATAGTCAGAATTAGGGCTAGGTTTAGGGTTAAGGTTATAGTCAGAATTAGGGCTAGCTTTAGGGTTATGGTTATAGTCAGAATTAGGGCTCGGATTAGGGTTATGGTTACAATCAAATTAGGGCTAGGTTTAAGGTTATAGTTATAGTCACTGTCAGAATTAGGGCTAGGTTTAGGGTTATAGTCAGAATTAGGGCTAGGATTAGGGTTATGGTTACAATCAGAATTAGGGCTAGGTTTAGGGTTATAGTTATAGTCAGCATTAGGGCTAGGTTTAGGGTTATGGTTATAGTCAGCATTATGGCTAGGTTTAGGGTTATGGTTATAGTCAGCATTAGGGCTGGTTTAGGGTTATGGTTAAAGTCAGCATTAGGGCTAGATTTAGGGTTATGGTTATAATCAACATTAGGGCTAGGTTTAGGGTTATGATTATAGTCCGCTTTAGGGCTGGTTTATGGTTATGGTTATAATCAGCATTAGGGCTAGATTTAGGGTTATGGTTATAGTCAGCATTAGGGCTAGGTTTAGGGTTATGGTTATAGTCAGCATTAGGGCTAGGTTTAGGGTTATGGTTATAGTCAGCATTAGGGCTAGGTTTAGGGTTATGGTTATAGTCAGAATTAGGGCTAGGTTTAGGGTTATGGTTATAGTCAGCATTAGGGCTAGGTTTAGGGTTATGGTTATAGTCAGAATTAGGGCTACGTTTAGGATCAAAGCTAAAAAATGTGGCACAAGATTCTCAGAAAATATATTTTTTCCAGCTGTCTTGTTTTAGTCTTCTGCACTATTTTACAGAACCTGCCAGATGCCATTGGAAGGTTGACCCGCAGAAACCTCCTCTCGATGTGGATTTATAATGATTTTAGTTTTAGTCTCTTACGGTTCATGAGTCAAAGCGAGAAAATAAACCTCTTCCATTATGAACAATTTTTTCTTCGTTAGAACAAAAATGCTCTTGTTGATAAAATTTTCTTTTGAGTTCCAGCTTTTCTCCACATTTATTGATTTTTGATGATACTTCTTCGTACTTTTCACATCCTATTGCTTTGGGCTCTATTGACTTGAGTTACATTGCGTTTGATCAATATTTTAGAAACTGCATTTAACCTCTTTCTTCTGTTTGCGATCACGTTGTTGGAACATCAGGGAGCCCCTGGTGAAGCCGTCTTAGTTTGCGTTTAACAACAGGTGCATTGGTTTGTGCTTTGGGGCAGTGGAATTGGAGAGGCAACCTCCGTCCCTGCACAGGTTATGGTGAATGAATTGTGTGGTGCATTGTTCTTAGACTGTGTCCTATAAAGTAGTTACAAATGTCTTGGGTATTTGGCGGGCTATAAGATGCCAGAGGTTTCATGCCAGCAGCCTCCGATGGTCGACATCAACTTTGTGCTGGTTGCAAGTCAAGCCCTTTGAGATCCAGGTGTTTCATATTCTCTGAATCTCTCATTTGCCTTACTAGATCTTCTGACTTCTTATTACTCTCAGGCTACTACACGTCAGATGGTTAAATCTGTCTGTTGTGTCCTATGCATTTGTATAGTACAAAATGCAAACATGCAACATTCTGTATCCACATCTGCAGCAATAAATCTATTTACACAAAGCCAGTTATAAAAGAGATCAAGGACAAGGGTGAGATGATTTCATAAATGCATCCAAAATCCTTCCTAAATCTGCAGGTTTATGACACGGCATGCCTTCATTTACTGTGGTGTAAGTGTTTACGATTGAGTTAAAGGGATGGTTTGGTTTTACACTTCCTTCTGACGATCCCGCCCTATAGACTTGATCTTGACATAGACATCTACAATTCGCTGACAATCCTGAAGTCTATGAAAACACCAATCTGTTGTCCAAGTATCTGGGTGACTAAGTCTTGTACTTCTTAAACATGAAGGTCCCAGTTCGGTTCCACAATGTTTCAACTGGAACGACTAAAAAAAATTGGGTTGGGACATTCCAAAACCAATTTTTTTCTGTAACTCTAAGTTGGGTTTGGGGTGTATTGGACTGGGCTGCCTGGGGCCCACTGGTGGCGTGAGGATTGGTCCCACTAGTATAGTTGATTCTTGGTACCCACCAGTGAAGGTGATTCATGAGACCCTTCAGTGGAGATGATTCTTGAGGTCCACCAGGGGAGTTGATTCTTGGGTTCACCAGCAAAGTATACAAAAGGGGGGTGAAACAAGGCAACCACCAATGACAATTAAAGAAAATACAGTTTATGAATTAGAATGAATCACTGGACTAAATTATAATAGTTTAATAGTGGACGTGTATTAAAAAGGTGAAAAAACGTGACCCTTTAGACAAATACCTTTGTCTATAGGGTGACGTTTTTCACCTTTTTAATACACGTCCTTTGTCTATAGGGTCACGTTTTTCATCTTTTTAATAAAACGTCCACTATTAGGGTGTATTAGGGTTTGTTACTTAGGTTCCGGGTGGGGTCGTCCTTATTAGGACGATGTCCCCACATATTTATATTTAGGTAGTTAGAGTATAGGGGTTAATAGGGTCAGCTTACTTGTTGGCCACTGTTTATCTCCTGTATTTTAGTGTGCATAGTGCTTTGGTAGAACTTTTGTTTAATTTATGGTTTTTATTGGTATTATTAGGCTAGGTTCACACGGCTTAACTGCGGGGCGTAATTTGGCCCCGCAATTACGCCGTGTGGCCGGGGGCGGGGTGGGAGCGGGGGGTGGAGCGGGGGGGGCCCGGGACTTCGCCGCCCATAGACAGTCATTGCTAGCGGCGGTATACGCCGCTAGAAAGTGACTGGTGAATTATCTCCCCCCTCGGCCGTATTCGCCGAGCAGGGAGAGGAGACGTAATGCATAGTTCTCTATGAGAACTGTGCATTACCGTAGTTACTGGGACGGATTCAGCCCATAATTGGCGCACTCTGGCGCGTAATTACGGACTGAATTACGTCCCAGAATAAGCCGTGTGAACATGGCCTTAAAAGTTATATTTTACAGATTAGTCCAGTGATTCATTCACCAGCAAAGTAAAAAGAAAATATTTAATAAAAAAAAATTATTGTGCATAAATTACACAAAACAACCTACACATATGTATTCACACGACCGTAATAAGCTGTAGAATTAATCTAATATGTTATTTATTCTAAAATGTAAATGGTGTAAAAAAATAATGTAAAAAAACACTTTTTTTCTGATCACTATGCATTTTATTTTTAAATTATGCAATAATTTATGTGTAAACGTAGACTATGCCTCCGAAAAATACTAGAAAACAATATTTGGTTCTGCACATCCCCAAAAAACTTTTTTGAAAAAAAATGAGCTTAGGTTCCCACTGATGTGGCAGTAACATACAAACACAATACAATATCAGCAGCAGCACACTACCAGCGCTAAAAAACTATCAAAAAGGACATAGGAATTTTTGGAAAAGCATTTGTGCTACTTAGAATACATGAAAAATTTTTGAGGTTCTTAGTTCAGATTTTTTATCAAAACTGCTTAAGCCCACCTGCCAATCAGCAAGGCGACCTCAATACAGGTGGGAGCCTACTCTATTCAGACCTCTTTTCTTGCCTTCACATTTCAGGGAGAGAAGATTAAAGTCACAAGGTACTCTGCATTGATTTTAAAGCTCGTGCAGGTGGGTGGATTGCAAGAAAACCAAAGAGGGGGCAGCCACTCCCCCATACAATCGATCTAGAAAACAATATTTGGTCTACACATCCCAAAAAAACTTTTTTGAAAAAAATAAGCATAGGTGCACAAGGGTGTGGCAGTAACATGCAAGCACAATCCAATATCAGCAGCAGCACATTACTAGCACAATCCAATATCAGAAGCAGCACACTACTAGCACAAGCCGATATCAGCAGTAGCACACTACTAGCACAATCCAATATCAGCAGCAGCACACTACTAGCACATTCCAACATCAGCAGCAGCACACTACTAGCACAATCCAACATCAGCAGCGCAGCACACTAGTAGCACAATCCAATATCAGCAGAAGCACACTACTAGCACAATCCAATATCAGCAGCAGCACACTACTAGCACAATCCAATATCAGCAGCAGCAGCAGCACACTACTAGCACAATACAATATCAGCAGCAGCACACTACTAGAACAATCCAACAGCAGCAGCAGCGCACTATTAGCAGAATCCTATATCAGCAGCAGCCACTACTAGCACAATCCAATATCAGCAGCACACTACTAGCACAATCCAATATCAGCAGCCACTACTACTTAACACAATCCAATATCAGCCAAAGCACCAGTAAATAGGGACAATCCAAATATCAGCAGCAGCACACTACTAGCACCAATCCGGGTATCAGCAGCAGCACACTACTAGTACAATACAATATCAGCAGCAGCACACTACTAGCACAATCCAATATCAGCAGCAGAACACTACTAGCACTAAAAACTATCAAAAAGGACCTAGGAATTTTTGGAAAAGCATTTCTGCTACTTAGGATACATGACATTTTTTTTAGGTTCTTAGTTCACATTTTTGATCAAAACTGCTTAAGCCCACCTCCCAATCAGCAAGGGGACCTCAAAACAGGTGGGAACCTACTCTATATGTTACCTCTCTTGGTGCCTATTCAAACCTAAACATTTCAGGGAGAGAAGATTCCAGATACAAGGTACTCTGCATTGATTTAAAAGCTCATGCAGGTGGGTGGAGTGCAAGAAAGCCAAAGAGGGGGGCAGCCACTCCCCCACAAAATCTAGAAAACAATATTTGGCCTACACATCCCCCAATTTTTTTTGAAAAAAATAAGCACAGGTGCACAATGGTGTGGCAGTAACATACAAACACAATCCAATATCAGCTGCAGCACACTACTAGCACAATCCAATATCAGCAGCACACTACTAGCACAATACATTCAGCTCACTACTAGCACAATACAAATCAGAGACCTTCTTTCACAAAAAATATCATCAGCAGCCTACTAGCACAATCCAATATCATCAGCAGCACACTACTAGCAACAATCCAATATCAGCTGCACACAACTAGCACAATACAATATCAGCAGCACACTACTAGCACAATTCAATATCAGGGAGCATACTACTAGCACAATACAATATCATCATCAGCACACTTCTAGCACAATACAATATCAGCAGCAGCACACTAACTAGCACAATCCAATATCAGCAGCAGCCACTAAATAGCACAATCCAATATCAGCAAGCACCAAAACTCTAGCACAATCCCAATATCAGCAGCAGCCCCACTACTAGCACAATCCAATATCAGCAGCAGCACACTACTAGCAAAAATCCAAAAATCATCAGCAGCACAACTACTAGCACAATCCATATCAGAGCAGCACACTACTAGGGACAATCAATATCAGCAGCACACACTACTAGCCCCAATCCAACAATCACAGAGCACACTACTGCACAATCCAATATCAGCAGCACACTACTAGCACAATCCAATATCAACAGCACACTACTAGCACTAAAAAACTATCAAAAGGCACAAAGGAATTTTTGGAAAAGCATTTCTGCTACTTAGGATACATGACAATTGTTTAAGGTTCTTAGACTGTATAAGCCCACCTGACAATCAGCAAGGGGACCTCAGTACAGGTGGGAACCTACGCTAATGTTACCTCTTTTGGTGCCTGTTCAGACCTCCACATTTCAGGGAGAGAAGATTCCACCCACAAGTTACTCTGCATTGATTTAAAGCCTGTGTAGGTGGGTAGAGTGCAAGAGAGCCAAAGAGGGGGCAGCTACTCTCCCACACAAACAATCTAGAGAAACAATATTTGGTCTGCACATCCAAATAAAAACTTCTTTTGAAAAAAAATGAGTATAGGTGCACACTGGTGCGGCAGTAATATACAAACACAATCCAATATCAGCAGCACACTATTAACACTAAAAAAAAACTAATCAAAAAGGACATGGAATTTTTGGCAAAGTATTTCTGCTTACTTAGAATTCATGAAAAAATTTTTTAGGTTCTTAGTTCACGTTTTTGATCAAAACTGCTTAGACCCACCTCCCAATCAGCAAGGCGACCTCAATACAGGTGGGAACCTACTCTATTCCTACCTCTCTTGGGCATGTTTCATCTTTTTTTCTGTGTATACTGCGCCTGATGTATGCCGGTGGCCAAAGTGTGCTCATTAATGCTGTGTAAACTTTGACGCCTCCAGTTCAGACAGACCACGTTGAAATAGGCCTGACTGTCGGAGCTGTAATGCACCTCGCTTTGCCGACCGGCATTCATACATGCGTCGAAGTTTTCGAATGTGGCGAGACCCGCCCTCAGAACGCCCACAGCACGCCCATTCATGTTCGGCGCATCGGAAAGTGGCGACTCTTTCGACTAATGCGCCAAACACATACTTTAGACGCGCCAGACATCGGAGTCGGGACAGTGAGGCGCATTATACGCCGGATATAGCGTGAAAAGCCCGATCACACATGTCCCCCTTGGTGTCTGTTCAGACCTCCACATTTCAGGGAGAGAAGATTCCAGCTACAAGCTATGCTGCATTGATTTAGAAGCTTGTGCAGGTGGGTTAGGTGCACTCCCACATAAAACAAGTCCTCGTGCAACTGCGTCATAGAAAGATTAAAAAAATTTACGACTGTTTAAATAACAGGGAGGCAAAACCCCCCCAAAAATTATCTGTGTCCCAGGGTTGAATGCGGACGGTGTAGAACAGTTGTTACACATTATGGGATGTCCGCGTTCCACCCATGGTTGGTTTCCTGGGGAGATGAAAAGGAACATCCTAAATAGATATAGATATATTTTTTTTAATTCACCGATGCCTACAGAAGAGCTGGTGAAGCAAAACAAGGCCGGCGCTGACATCTGAAGGTCGCTCCTCATCTCTTCAGGCGTTTCAAGATTACGGACTGCCTGATGTCAGGAGAATGAAGCTGCTTAGAACAGATGTGGATTTTGCAAAAATTTGATCATTTTCAGTAAACTATATCTGAAGGCTTGAGAGAAATTCATTAGCAGCAGCAGAGAGAAGGGGCAGCGAGGCTGGGGATCTCACCGAGATTCGGAGACACCAGGCTTTTCAGACGAAGCTCTTGATGGCCCCATAGTGTCTCATTTAAACCTTAAAAAATGAGAAGCGTAGACATAGGAGGAATTGCTGCAGTCTATTATTTGCATTTAAGCTTTGGTTTGTCAAAGGGGTTGACACGTTTTATCTTCTCTGTTGAAGAGGATTTTTTTAGCATTATTCACAAGAGAAACATCTTCAGGGGCTTTTTTTTCTAAAAGTTTTAAAGGGAAATAATTAAAATTAGTGTCAGAACCGAAACGTCAATGGATTCTGTAACTCTGGTTATAGTAAATTTTGTGTATTGGAGGAAATAGGTGCAAGAGGCCCCAGAGGACTGAGGGAGAAGGAGACTTTTTTTTAATTCAAGAACATTGGTAACAAATAAAGACCAAAGAACATCATTTCAAGGGTTTGATAGAAAGAAACAAGGTAGAAACTGTTGTAGTAGTCAAATTTCTGTACATTGGGGGCAGTATTGTAGTAGTTATATTCTTGTACATAGGAGCAGTATTATAGTAGTTATATTCTTGTACATAGAGACAGTATTATAGTAGTTATATTCTTGTACATAGGGCATTTATAGTAGTTATATTCTTGTACTAGGGGGTATTATAGTATTTATTTCTTTACATAGGGCAGTATTAAGTAGTTTATTCTTGTACATGGGGGCAGTTTTTTAGTATTTTATTTTGTACATGGGGAGCTATTATAGTTATTTATATTCTTGTACATAGGGGCAGTTTTATGTTTTTATTTCTTTACGGGCATATTTAGTATTATATTTTTTACATAGGAGCAGATTATGTTTTATTTTTTGTACTAGGGGCAGAATTATAGTGTTATATTCTTGTACATGGGGGCATTTTATGTAGTTATATCTTGTACAAGGGGCGTATTTATTGTTATATTCTTGTAAAAGGGGCATATTATGTATTTTTTTTTCTTTACAAGGGGCTTTTATAGGTTATATTCTTTACAAGAGATTTTATGATTTTTTCCCTTTACAAGGGGCATATTATAGTATTTAAAATTTTTGTACAAAGGGATTTTAAATAGAGTTAATTTTTGTACTAGGGGCGTAAAGTAGTTATTTTTTACAAGAGGACGTATTTTTTGTAGTTATTTTCTTTACAGGGCTTTTTATGTATTTATATTCTTGAAACAAGGGCAGTATTTTGATTATATTCTTGTACAAGGGGGTATTAAGTAGTTATTTTCCGTACTTTGAGTATTATTTAGTTTTTTCCGACATAGGGCAGTATTATATAGTTATATTTTAATGAGGCTATTTTGTAGTTATATTCTTTGTACTAGGGGCATATTATAGTAGTTATTTCTTGTACGGGGCATTATAGGGGTTTTATATTTTAAATAGAAGTTTATAGTGTTATATTCGTAAAAAGGGCAGTAATAGTAGTTATTTTCCCTTTACATAGGGAGTATTATATAGTTATATTCTTTAAAAGGGGCATTTTAAGAGTTTATTTTTGTACATAGGGCATATTATAGTGTTATATTTTGTACATGGGGGGCAGTATATTTATTATATTTTTGACTAGGGGCGTTTTTTGTAGTTATATTCTTAAAGGGGGGCAAAAAAAACGGAAACATAAAAAACAAAAAAAAAAAACCCCACAAAAAGGGGCATATTTTTAGTAGTTTATTTTTACATAGGGGGCATATTTATAGTTATTTTTTACATGGGGACGTTTTTAGTTTTAAATTTCTTGTAAAATAGGGGGCATTTTTAAATGGGTTAAATTTCTTGTACAAGGGGGCAGTTTTATAGTATTATATTCTTGAATAGGGGATATTTAGTAGTTATATTTTTGTACTAGGGCAGTTTATGTTTATATTTTGTAATGGGGCAGTATTTGTAGTTTTTCTTTACATGGGGTGCTTTATAGTGTTTATTCTTGTAAGGGGCAGTATTATAGTGTTTATTCTTGTACATGGGCAGTATTTAGTAGTTATATTTTTTACTTGGGCGGGGTTTTATATATTATTTCTTGTACAAGGAAAAAAATTTTATAGTTATATTTTGTACATAGGACTTTTTATAG
The DNA here is from genome assembly GCA_025379985.1 of Phyllomedusa bahiana. Taxonomy (NCBI): domain Eukaryota; kingdom Metazoa; phylum Chordata; class Amphibia; order Anura; family Hylidae; genus Phyllomedusa; species Phyllomedusa bahiana. Next base: position 67,386 of record JAODAL010008635.1, on the reverse strand, counting down.
TATTTATTTCTTGAAATAGGGCAGTATTATAGTATTATTTTCTTGTACATGGGGGACGTTTTATAGTATTTAAAATTTCTTGTACATAGGGCAGTATTAAGCGTTATATTTTGAATAGGGGCAGGGGTATAGTGTTTTTTTCTTGTACTAGGGGGCAGTTTTGTAGTGTTAATTTTTGACAAAAGGGGCTGTATTCAATTATATTTTGTACATACAGACCAAAGTTTGGACACCCCTTCCATTCCAAGGTTTTCTGTATTTTCTGACTATTTCATGAACTGGTCTAATGTCCATTCCTTGTGTTTTTTTACCCCAAAAAATCTCTTCTGCTTGTTCCCTTTCCTTACAGGGGTTTTCCCCTAGTTTTTTGGGGCTAAAGAACACAAGGAAGGGAATTAGCCCATTTTGTCATAAAAAGTAGTATGAAAATTAAAAAACTTTTGGAAATGAGGGGGGGTGCCAAACTTTTGGTCTGAAACGTTACATGGGAAAGCGTATTATTATTATATTTTTGTACATAGGGGGCAGTATTTTAGTATTAATTCTTTTAAAATAGGGGCGTTTTGGTTTTTTTCTTATACATGGGGGATATTTTTTAAATTTTTAAATTCTTGTACTGGGGAGTTTAAGTGTTATATTCTGTACTAGGGCAGTATTAAAAGTATTTTTTCTTGTACATGGGGCTATTATAGTAATTTATTCTTGAACATAGAGCAGTTTTTATAGTAGTTAAATTCTTGTAAAAGGAGCAGTATTATTAGTTTTTCTTGTACATAGGGGGGGTTTTTTAAAGTAGTTTATTCTTGACATGGGGCAGTTTATGTTTTTTATTTTGTGATAGGGGGCATATTTACATATTTTTTGTTACATGGGGCAGTATTATAGTAATTTTAGTCTTCATAGGAAGTATTTTAGTAGTTTATTCTTGAACATAGGGGGCAGTTTTTCTTTAAAATTTTCTTTCATGGGGGGGGATTTATAGTAGTTATTTCTTGTACTAGGGGCAGTTTATGTTTTTAATTCTTGTAATAGGGGAGTTTAATAGTCATATTCTTTACAAGTGGGCATATTTATATTTATATTTTGTGCATAGGGGGGCAGTTTTATACTTTTATATTCTTGAATAAGCGTATTATAGTGTTATGCATGTACTAGGGAAGGTATTATATAGTTTTATTCTTGTACATGGGGGCTATTATAGTGTTTATATTCTTGTACATGGGGGGCGTATTAAAAGAAAAGGGGTTTTATTTATTTTCTTGTACATAGTGGGCAGATTATGTAGTTATATCTTGTACATATGGGCGTATTATAGTAGTTAATTCTTGTACTGACGGCAGTATTATAGTAGTTTTTTTTTGTCATGGGGACATTTTAAAAGTAGCTATATTCTTGAAAAGGGGTTTTTTTAATGTTATTTTTGTTGGGGCGTGTTTTTTTTATTTTCTTGTACATGGGACATATTATAGGTTATTTTCTTGTAAAACAGTATTTAATTTTTTTATATTTTGTCATAGAGGCAAAATTTATGTAGTTTATTTTGTAAAAGGGGGGGCTTTTATAGTATTTTAACTATGTACGGAGGCAGTTTTGTAGTATTTATTTTTTTTTTTTTTTACATTATGATTAGCTGCTGCGAAAACACTATAACTCCTTGAAAATAAATATAATAAATATAGATATTTGAATGTCCCGTGAACAAGTTTTACTACTAACAACTCACAGTTTATGTAAATGTTAAAAATACTCTCTTCACTCGGAGGGTGTCAGCAGTGTAATTAACAATAGCCTCCAGATACGAGATATTATTCCCAGAATTTTTAAATAAAAACCTTTTTTTCTTTCTATTTATATGGGATTCTCCTTCCAGCAAAACTAATAAATGTAATTAAGAATTTTACCGAAAGTTACAGCTCTTAGTTATATCTTGTAACCCCCGGCTGATTTCACTCTGTACCCAGCAGGCTGTGCACAAATAATCTATTGTCACTTTAGTCGAACCAGCATAAAAATACAAAAATATATTAAAATCAAGTAAAAAAAAATAAAATAAATAAATAACAATAATTTGGAAGAATAAATCTCTTAAACTGGTTTCACCCAAGTCTAATAAGGTCACATTTTTGTGTCTATTTTTCCTTCTGGTGCCTTCCTGCCCATAGCTCCATTCATCCAAACACATCAGCTTCTTGGAGATGTCCTTAGTTTGGGTCATTAGACCCCAGTTAAGGTCAGAACTTGCAGCCATAATTGTCTGATACCCATTACATTATATGAAATTAGCTTAAGTTTTAGAAAGACTGTCTAGCTCAACTAGAGTGGAGATCAGCCATGTGCATTACCTATGTCAGGGGTCTGCAACGTCGGCTCTCCAGCTGTTGGGAGACTACAACTCCCATCATGCATCTATATAATCTATATCAGTGGCATGATGGGAGATGTAGTTTCCCAAGAGCTGGAGAGCTGACGTTGCAGAACCCTGACCTATGTGGTTGACCCATTGATTGTACGTTTTTATCCTTTTACTTGCTTATTGCATCAGTGCAAACATATTCAATTCTAGAGCAAATGGTTCTCATAATAGACAAATAGATAACAGAAAGCTGCTTTGGGGTGACAGCACCTCTTTACCATTAGTGTGACCTGTGCAGTGACAGTAGTGGGGCCCATTACTTATGGTTGCCCCTGTGTAGTAGTTTAAAGCATGTGTAATGCTTTTGAGCATTTTGATGATTCTCTGGCCAGATTGATGCATTGGGTGAGTAAATTTGTCATGCATTTTTGATTCCCTAATTCTAATTTGCTTTCACCTTATATTAGGCCTTAAGGGGCAAAGTTTTTCTTTGAGGAGAAGCACCTTAAAGGTTTATGGTGACTTATATTCCAGGCAATGCTCCATGGGATATGTAATATTTAAAGGGGTTGTCTCATTACATCATCTTACCTCAGTCCTGTTTTCTCTGTTTCATTTTTGAATTTACTGGCTTTACTGGCTTTTACTGGATGCTACTGTCCTGCAGTGACGAGCTATTGAGTACACCTGGTCTGAAGCTTTAGCGACCAGTGCTGGCAGCCTATCAGGAGAGATTGAACAGGTCTTTAGCTATAGCAACCGTGCTGGCAGCCTATAAGGAGAGATCGAACAGGTCTGTAGCTATAGCAACCAGCGCTGGCAGCCTATCAGGAGAGATCAAACAGGTCTGTAGCTATAGCAACCAGTGCTGGCAGCCTATCAGGAGAGATCAAACAGGTCTTTAGCTATAGCAACCAGTGCTGGCAGCCTATCAGGAGAGACTGAACAGGTCAGTAGCTATAGCGACCTGAGGAGCTGATGGAGCCCATACAAGAGGGGATATCTAGGAATAGGTAGGACACTGTTAATGGACACATATTGCAAAGTGACTTGTTTTTGCAAGATCTTTAACATAAAAAGCAGCGATCCCTGTAGTGAGACACAGCTCTTCTGATTGCTCTGACATGAGTGTAGGAGATGTAATCTGTAGTGCAGAAGGCTTCAGGGCTCAAAGTAAACAATCAAAAGTCATTACTCTTCTTTGTTTGTTAGAGATGACACACGCTTTTCTCAAGTTGTCGTCCATCCTGTTGACATCACTCCTTGCTTTCTGTCTAATCAGGAGGGGAGAGCGGGATGGTAACCAGAGAAACCTGTGTGCACTCAGAGCAGATAAAATATTTATCTCACCAAGAGAGAGAGGAATGTATTTTAAAGAGTGTTAAACATGACTGGGGATTTTAAGCCAAGCCGGAAGCTTTTCTATATTATCTCCATTACGTGGCACCAGAGATCTTATCTTTCTTCCTAGATCCTATTTGAATATTTCATTTCCCGATGACCAATACCCAAAAAGAGGAGTCTTCCAATGGTAGTCATCTATTTTAGGGTATTTTTCAAACATCACAGGAGATTAGGATTCTGGCTTGATGAGATGCCTTAAATGTAGCTCTTTAGGGTGAAGGTTATCTTTAAGAAGAAACACAATAAAGGTCTATGGAGACTTGTCAGCTAGGCATTTCCCTATGAGAAATGTAATATTCAAATAATCTCTAAGGGAAAAAAAAGCTAATATTTATTTACAGTCACATCCCACCCATTAAAGAGCCTTGAAATTTGACTGGGGATTTTAAGTCAAATGAGTAGCTTACCATAAAAAAATATTCCAACTTCAAACAGCTGTCTAAGGGTGCTTGCTCCTCATCAGTGCAGAGCAGAGTTCTGGCTAGCTTCATGATTAAGTTATCAAGTGGTAAAGTTTCTTCTTGAGGAGAACACCATAAAAGTCTACAGAGACTTATAGGCCAGGAAATACTTCATAGCATTTTTAATATTCAAATAGGCTTTAAGCGGAATTAAATATAGGCTCTTTAATGCCATCTATTAGAAGTGAGTTCCCTTACAGTTACAACTGTAAATACGTATGACGGAAAAAAACGGTGAAAAACATTCCCTCCATTTTACTAAAAAAAAAAATAATAATATTAATGTAAAAATTATGTAAAAATAAACAGGTATAAGTAAAGAGAGGTGAAAAAGTTTCCTTCATATTACTAAAAGAAAAAAAAAACAATGTTAAAATTGCATAAAAATAAATTTACGATGAAAAAAATGGCAAAACATTTTTCTTCAAATTGCTAAAAAAAGAGAAAAAATATAATGTAAAAATTGCATGAACGAATGTCAGAAACTTTTCCCTTTCTATTACTGAAAAAAAAAATCTTATGTAGAAGTTACATAAAAATAAACACGTATGACAGAAAAAAGGCAAAACAAATTTCCTTCATGTCACAAAAAAAATCGAATAGAAAAATAACAAAAATAAACAGACATGATGGAAAAAAGAGCAAAAACTTTTTTTCCTTCAAATTACTAGAAAGATAAGAAGGAAAAACTGCATTACATAAAAACAGACTTGTATGAAGGAAGAAAAAGTTTCCTTCATATTGCGGGAAAAAAAAAATCTTATGGGAAAAATTACATTAAAATAGATACGTATGAAAAAAGGCCAAAAATTATCTTTGTATCACAAAAAAATCTAATATAACAATTACATAAAAATAAACATGTATCACAAAAAAAAACAAATATAAAAATTACATAAAAAAGATATGATGGAAAAAAAGGCAAAAACATTTTTCCTTCAAATTGCTAGAAAGATAAGAAAAAAATTGAATGTAACAATTACATAAAAATAAACATGTATAAAATAGAAAAGGGAAAAATCCCCTTTATATCACAAAAAAAAATTAATATAAAAATTACATAAAAAAGATATGATGGAAAAAAAGGCAAAAACATTTTTCCTTCAAATTGCTAGAAAGATAAGAAAAAAAATTGAATGTAACAATTACATACAAATAGACATGTATGATGGAAAGATAGGTGGAAAATGTTTCTTCGTATCATTAAAAAATAAATAAATCTTATGGAAAAAAATGCATAAAAATATAAATGTATGTCAGAAAAAAAGGCCTAAAATTATCTTTATATCACAAAAAAATCTAATGTAAAAATTACATTAAAAAAGACATGTATGACAGAAAAAAGGGCACAAAAAATGGCTTTTTACCAAAAAAATTTATAGACGAAAAAAATTTAATAAACAGAAATAAAATACTTTATATCATAAAAAAAAAATCTATTGGCAAAATCATATAAAAATAAATCCTAATGTATCACGGAACAAAAAGGCAAAAAAAAAAATATCTGAGCACAAAAAAAACAAACCACATTATATTTTTTCAAATGTGTGTGTAGTAAAGAAAATTTAAAATGTGCCCGGTCAGGAAGGGTGGGCAATGTGCTGGTCAGGAACTGGTTAATACTGGATCAAGTGCTTGCACTCTATTGCTAAAATTGTTGCTGAAGCAATTAACTCTTCTTAATTTTTTTTCAGTATCTAAAAAAAAGTCTAATTCTATCATTTCGCTTTCCATCTGGCTCACACACAAAATAGAATTCGACCATAAATTTCCTCTTTCAAACTATTTTCCTCAAACTTTATAACATGATAAACGGCCGCATTTCAGTGTGAAAAAAAAAAAAAAGGTTTTACAAGCGACTTCCGTGTCCTTTATAAATATTAAGTCGAGGTAAAGGGCAGACATCTCCAGAAAAGAAAGGCTTATTGGTAAAATGGATTTAAATCACACATGCCTTAAGGAAATATAAATTGCTGTTTCCAATATTTCTGCAGCTTTTATTGCGAGCATCATGCATCAATCCCTTCTGCAAGCGGAATGTTCATCTCCGAGCAAAGAGGAAGATAAATAGCGAGGAGATACATTGTATCCGGCATCACTTCTAATAGAAAGGGAGGAAATTCAAGGCTTGTTTGGAGAATAAATATATGAAATAATGCGGTGACACCAGATCCGCCAGGAGGGCCCGATATTTATGGGGGTGCTCAATCAATGGAATCACAAGGTTGGGGATTTTTTTTTTTTTTTTTAGACCCTTGAAAGAGTTTTTATTGGAAAGAGGTAATAAACTTGAAGCGGTTACTCAGATATTCATTATATGACCTACTTAGAGCTAATGCCAGTTCGTGGTGCTTCCGATCAGACAAAAGATTTTAGGAAAGTTTATTGGGAGAAAAAAAAAAATATGGTTTTATAGTTTATTTAATGACAAAAAAATGAAACCAGCAGCAGAATAAAAGTAATATTTCTTGCATTAAGGAAAATGGATTTATGTTATATTTCAGTTATAAAAATCCAAGATCAGCTCAAAGACGGTGGAGAATGGCCAAGTTATTCCAGACGGCTAAACTTTTGGGAGAGCATAACATTTTTTTTACAATTGCCTAAAAACCCTACAAATTCTGAATCTTGAAGTCCAGCACCCATCTCCCATTATTAGACTGGACCATCAGTCTCTTGATAAATTTATACGTAGCTATAGATGTGTATATATATATACAGTATTTATATATATATTCTATATATATATAATATATAATAATATATATATATATATATATTATATATATATTTTATATATAATATACAGTACAGATCAAAAGTTTGGACACCCCTTCTCATTCCAAGAGTTTTCTGTATTTTCATGACTGACTTTCATGACATCGGTCTAATGTCCATTCCTTGTGTTCTTTAGCCCAAACAAGTCTCTTCTGCTTGTTGCCTCCTTAGCAGTGGTTTCCTAGACTTTGTTTGGGCTAAAGAAACACAAGGATATGGTCATTAGACCAGTGTCATGAAAGTAGTCATGAAAATACAGAAAACTCTTGGAATGAGAAGGTGTGTAACTTTTGGTCTGTACTGTATAGTATATACACATATATATATATATACAGGCAGTCCCCTGGGTGTATTTATTAAATGTAACTCCAGCACAAAAGGTTTTTTTTTTTTTAGTTTTTTAGTTTAGTGCAGGAAAGGGTTTTTACATTTGTTTTGCTGTCTGTGTACCTAATTTTCACCTCACATGCTGCTGTGGCATGCTGGAACTTGTCGTTCCATAGCTACTATCTGTTGTGGAACATGGAACTACAAGTGCCAGCATTCCCCATAAGTATCCGTTTGTAAACTAGGTGACTGATGTAATTCGGAATGGTGTAAGTCGGGGACTGCCTGTATGTGTATGTATATATATATATATTTTTTTTTCTTTTTCTAAGTTAAATCTAGCGCTAAGTTATAACTTTTTTTGTAAATTGCAAGAAAACGTAACTGCACCCTTGCTCCATTACTCACCCTTACTACTTAGTCTATGAGGTCCAGAGGTTGCGGGGGCTCCACAGGTACAAGAACATTGTTCCTTTTTATAGTTACAAGTAGTTGCCGGCTTTCTGCTTCCCATGACTGCTTTGTGGGTTGTCTGATATATATGGCGGTATTATTTATATCTTATATCATTTCTATTTGTGCTGCACAGCACACTGAGAACAAGGTGTGACAGAGTTTACCTGTTGCTTCAGCCTCCTCCTCCATAGCACACAGGTATCTATATAAGACCGCTGCTGGTGCACCCATGATGTAGACTTACAGGCTCCCCCCCTGCACATTGGACAGCTCAGAAGCAGTTACTTTGACACAACTGTCAACACAGTGATCCATCAAGCTATCATGTGCCAACTTGGCCCGAATTCAGGGCTATCTTAAAGGGCTATATTTAAAAAAAACTGAATTATAGGTGAAATACTTTGATTTTCCTAATGAAGCATACAGTATTTGAGGAAGTGTTTATATTTTAGTCTTGAAGTTTCTCTGGAGGTGATAGGTCCTCTTTAAGGTTACTTTGACACACCAACGGTTTGCATGCATTTCTACAAATTCAGAAGTTATATTACTTGTCTAATTTGTGTGGAACTGTGCAATTTGCAGAAATGTATGCAAAAAGCTGACGTGCTAATGTAACCCTAAGAGTGGAGGTCATGATAGTAATATGAACAAAGTCCTAAATGTTCCACCCATTTGAATAAATGCTATAGAATACTTCAGAGTACCAACAGTAACGTTTTTTTTAATTTTATTTTACTTTTTAATTAGGAATGCATAATAGACCAGAAAATGCATTGCAAACTTTGGATCCTAGCCTTGAAATAATTATTTATACACTCCAGTTTATCATGATACAAATTGTACACAACATAAGCAACATAATAGCCCATGCCCACCTGCATTAAGGACATGCTGAGAGTTGTAGTTTTAGAACATCTAGAGAGCCACAGGTTGCTGATCAATACCTTAGACATAAAATAAGGCCCTATAACAGCTGCTATGGCTACAGTATCACCCAACTCTACATGCTTTTAGGGCATGTGTCTTTTGGGCATGTTGAAAGTTGGCAATAATTGCTTTAGACATACCATCGAGTCCTATAGCAGCTGCTATAGATATGCCCAGTATTGGACTGAGGTGCCTGGGTTCTTTAATGCAGTTGACTTTTGGGTCCCGCCAGTGGAGCCAATATTTTGGGGCCCTCCAGTGAAAATTTTTCTTGTGGCCACCAGTGGACATGATTCTTGGGGCTCCACCAGTGAAGCTGATACTTTTGGCCCACCAGGGGAGCTGATTCTTAGGTCCCACCAGTGGAGCTGAGTCTTGGGGCCCACCAGTGGAGATGATTCTTGGGGTCACCAGTGGAGCTGATTCTTAGGTCCCACCAGTGGAGCTGATTCTTGGGGCCCACCAGTGGAGCTGATTCTTGGGGCCCACCAGTGGAGATGATTCTTGGGGCCACCAGTGGAGTTGATTCTTGGGGCCCACCAGTGGAGTTGATTCTTGGGGCCACCAGTGGTGTTGATTCTTGGAGCCCACCAGTCGAGTTGCTTCTTGGGGCTCGCCAGTGGAGATGATTCTTGGGGCCCACCAGTGGAGATGATTCTTGGGGCCCTCCAGTGGAGATTTTTCTTGGGGCCCACCAGTGGTGATGACTCTGGGGGCTCACCAGTGGAGATTATACTTGGGGCCCACCAGTGGAGATGATTCTTGGGGCCCACCAGTGGAGTTGGTTATTGGGACCCACCAGTGGAGTTGATTCTTGGGGCCCACCAGTGGAGTTGTTTCTTGGGGCCCACCACGGGAGTTGATTGTTGGGGCCCCCAGTGGAGTGATTTTGGGGACCCACCAGTGGAGTTGATTCTTGTGGCTCCCAGGGGATGATTTTTGGCTCCCACCAGTGGATTTTTTTGGGCCCCCATGGAGTTGGTTTTGGGCCACCATGGAGATGATTTTTTGAGGCCCCCATGGGGTGATTTTTGGGGGCCCCACCAGTGGGTTGATTTTGGGACCCCCCGGTGGATTTTGATTCTTGGGCCCCCACCATGGAGTTGGTTTTTGGGGACCCACCAGTGGAGTTGTTTTTTGGGGCCCCCAGGGGAGTTGATTCTTGGGGGGCCCCCCAGGGGAGGTGATTCTTGGGGCCCCAGGGGAAAATTATTCTTGGGACCCCCCAGTGGATTGTTTAGGGCCCCGTGGGATGATTTTTGGGCTCCCACCAGTGAAGTTGATTCTTGGGGCCCCAGTGGAAGATTTTTTGGGGGGCCCCCATGGAGTTGGTTATTGGGCCCCAGTGGAGATGATTCTTGAGGCCCTCAGGGGAAAGGGGATACTTGGGGGCCCCACCAGGGGAGTTGATTTTTGGTACCCCCGGTGGGTTGTTTTCTTGGGCCCCAAAAGGGGAGTGATTCTTGGGGCCCACCAGTGGAGGTTTCTTGGGGCCCACCTAGGGGGATTTTCTTGGGGCCCACCATGGGTTGGTTTTATGGGGCCCACCAGTGAATTTAATTTTGGGGGGCCCCGGGGGAGTTGGTTTTGGGGGGGGCCCACCAGTGGAGATGATTCTTGGGCCCACCAGGGAGTTGGTTTTTGGGGGCCCCCCAGGGGAGTTGATTTTGGGGCCCCCCCCAGTGGAGAGTTCTTGGGGCCCCACCTGGAGTTTTTTTTTGGGGGCCCACCTTGGAGTTGGTTAGGGGGCCCACCAGTGGAGTTGATTCTTGGGGCCCACCAGTGAGTTGGTTTTTGGGGATCACCAGTGGAGGTTGGTTTATTGGGGTCCCACCATGTGAGTTGATTAATGTTAACCCACCAGTGAGTTGATTCTTGGGGCCCACCATGTAGTTGATTCTTTGGGGCCCACCAGAGAGTTGGTTTTTGGGGCCCACCAGTGGAGTTGGTTATTGGGCCCACCAGTGGAGTTGGTTATTGGGGCCCACCAGTGGAGTTGATTCTTGGCGCCCATCCTACAGCTACTATATGTGACTCTTGTAGGAAGTTGGAATGTTGTAAGTTTTAGTTTTATAACATAGAGAGGGGCCCCCCCACCCCCAAGGGGTAGTAATATCAATACCTTACATATACCATTGTGTGCCACATAGCACTATGCCTTTGGCCTGTAGAAACACCCATGCTCTGCAAGTCTTTTAGGGCACACTGGGAACTGATTTTTTTTAGGGCACACTGATTTTTTTTAGGGCACACTGGGAACTGATTTTTATTTTTTTAATAACAAGGTTGGCAATAACTGCCTTGTAGATACTGTGGGCCCCATACTATGGCTACGGTTATACCATGGCAATATTTCTTTAGGGCATATTAGGAGTTGTAGCTCTCTAACAATCAGAGAGTCATGGGTTGGTGCTCACAGCTTTAGACATATTGTTGGGCCTCCTAGTATAAGGGGTTAGAGTTATACTTGTGCATACCTTCCAACTGTCCCTATTTTGGAGGGACAGTCCCTATATTTAACCTGTGTCCCTCTGTCCTCTAAGCTCTAAAGAATGTCCCCACTTTTTCATTTAGGAAACAGATTTGCATCAATAAACTGACTACCTTGCTGTAAAAAGTATCATAAAGTCTTCCTCGCTGTATAATACATAACAACATACTAAATATCTCATCATTGGATACAAAGCAATCCTTGAAAATGTCTCCCTTTTTGCCTGTCTAAAAAGTGGCATGTATGTGTGTGGGTGCGTGGTTAGAGGTGTGTCTGTGTGATGTCATGTTTTTGTGTGGTTGGTTAGAAGGCTGGCCTGATGTGCGTCCTCTTTGCAATCTCTAAAAGTTGGGAGGTATGCTTATGATAGAGTTGGTGACACATTAGGTTGCCAGGGAGGCCACATGGAGATGCACCCTGGTAATGGCAGGGGAGGAGATTAAGATTTAAGGGAACAGTTAGTAGCTCAGGCAGTTTTGGGCCAGTATACATGTTAGTACTGTTGGGTTGCTTTGGGAAATAGGTGGGGGATAGGTGGCCTGGTTATAGCAGACAAAGGGTTAAACAGTTCAGGGTTAGTACAGGCAGGTTTAGCCTGTGTTTGCAATGCAGTCAGTCAGCAAGAGTTGCGCAACCAATCAGAAAGCTCGAGGGTTTGGAGCTGAGACTGGAGAGCAGGGGAGGGGGCATCTGGTAGCTGCGGGGGATATCAATAGCTGTCAGAGGGAACAGTGTGTCAGAGTGTGACTACACGGAGTCAGAGACAGGAGTGGAGGATTGAGCCTCCTCAGGTAAGGATTCCTGGGGGACCATTATGGATAAGATTCCTGTAGGTTAGACTGTTCAATGGATAACCAGGTGAGCGCCATGCACAATGTATATAGTTTCCAGTTAAAGCATAGAAAATTGGGAGAGGCCGGGGAAAGGTCCCCACTTCCAGGGGAAGAGACTGTTCAGGAAAGACACTGACCCGGGTAGCAGCAGAGAAGGAGAAGTCAGGAGCCTGATTCCTCGTAGGAGAAGGAGACTACTGAGAAAAGGGTCAGTAGAGCAGTGAGGTAGGAACAAAGTGGATCCCTATGTAGCTGTGTGTGACTGCTGAGGCTGCTGGGTGTCCGGACACAAGACTACTGGATGTTCTGCAGACATTGATGGACAGAGAGAAGTAAAAGCCTCGTTAACCCTGGATTGTTGTGTGTCTCAGGTTATTACCACCGGTGCACCACAACTCCCACACGTCTCCCCACAATGCTAAAACAACATCCTGGCTGTAGGGGTGGTTGCTATGGGCAATGGGCGGACGCAGTTGGGGCACCACCATAGCCACACCTATCATCCGTCCTTGACACTAGCAGCTGCTATAGTTATAGATACTGCCGTTCCTACATGCATTTAGCATAAAGAAAAGGCCTATGGGAAAACATCTGAGGAGCCCCACAGCACCCTCTATTGGATGTATTTATTCTCATTTCACATGTAACTCACAGGAGCCTAGCAATGTGAAAAGGATTCAAGCCAAACCAGTTAGGTTCATCTACAGACAACTGTTTCGGGGTGTTTGCCCCTCGTCAACACACAGTAGAACTTACTGGTTGGCTGGGTGAGAGGCAAGAGTGACTTTTTTGCCATCACCCAGCCAACCAGTAACTTCTATTCTACACTGTCGAGGGGCAAACACCCCTAAACAGTTTGACTGAAAAGAACCTAACTGGTTATGCTTGAATCCTTTTCACATTTTCTAGGCTCCTGAGAGTATTACATTTTAAATGATAAATAAATACATCCAATCGAGTGCGCTGTGGAGCTGCTCGGGCTCTTTCCAAGAAGCCTTTGCTTTATGCATAAACAGTCAGTGAGGTGGAAATGTGCCATATCCTACACACCGACCAATTTAAAGAGGTATTCCTCTCCTCAAGGACTAGAATATTTCCCCGCTACTTAACCATTTAGTAGCTATATTAGGAGTTGTAGTTCTTTAACAACTAGAAATCCAACAGGATGTGAGATCTATACATTTACACTGTGGCTGTTGGTTCATAAGCAGCCAGCAAAGGCAAATGGTTATACACAGGCACCTCCTAAGCTGCGCCCTGCTTCAAGCTGTCCTCATGCTATCTCTTATGCCATTGATAGGAATAAGTATTTTACCCTCCCAAATTTTTACTGTCCCTCATAGAGGACACATTTCTCTATCACTAAAGGTGTTACCACGACTCCAGTTTACTGTTCTTGGGGAGGTAATTCCATCTTGCTCCTCACGCTGTATAGGTAAAAAAATGAAACCCTAACATCTTACTCTCCATTGACTTTAATGGGGTTCGAAGTTCGAGTTCGAATAGAACTCTAACCGAACTCCAAAGATTCCCAGTACTAATCAAACTAGAACTTTTTAATGTTCACTCAACACTAATCACTACCTTAGACATAACGTTGGGCCCCCCTAGCAGTTGAAATGGCTATAATTACTCCCATGCCCCATGCCTTTAGGACATATTGGGAGTTGTAGTTCTTTTACAACTAAGGAGCCACAGGTTAGTGATAACTACCTTAGACATACCGTTGGGCTCCCTAGCAGCTGCTATATTGCTATCTTTAACACCCATGCCCCTGATTCCAAAATGACATGTATGGTGTAGATGTCTTAACTTAAACACCTAAGAACCACGAGCTTATGAGATCATAAACCAATACCATAGGTCTGATGATGGTAATCAATAGTAAGCATCCTATGGTGCTACGGTTATTAATATCCCATAGCTAACCCCAATAATTGCATGGATTGTGTGGATTGTTAGATCTTTATAACAAACTAAAATACTCACGAGTTTATAGGTGTAACACTAACCATAGGACATAACATTGTTGGGTCCCTCCTAGCAATTGAAATGGCTATAGTTACTCCAATGCCCACATGCCTTTAGGACATATTGGGTGTTGTAGTTCTCTTACAACTAGAGAGCCACAGGTTAGTGATCACTGCTTTAGACATACCATTGGGCCCCCAATCCGCTCGCATGATAGCTTAGTACACACACACCGTGACTAAGGAGTACCTTGTGAAGAGGCTCGAAACGCTGTAGATATGGTGTTTTATTGGACTTTGGAATTTAATTTCATTAAAAGACAAGAAGGAAAATAAAGTGAGCCGTTTTAATTTAAAAAAATCTGGATGCGCTGTAGAGTTTTCCCACATTGTGGTTCAAGGCCATTACCAACTCACCTACATCCCGTGTTTTCTCGAGCACCCCTGAAGCATACCTCCCAACTTTTAGAATTTTGCAAAGATGTGGACATGATTAGGCCACAACCTCCATCCAAACCCAAACAATTGTGACAGTCACACAAAGGCACGCCTCTAACCACGGGCCCATAAATACTGTACATGCCAACTATTTAGATTGCCAAAAAGTGAGACAATGACATGATGCTATTGTAGCTAATGAATGAAATATTAAGAAAGTTGTATGTAAAATACATCGAGGGAAGCTACCGGATAACATTGGTAAAGCAAGATAATACCGGTTTATTAAATGAAAACTATTTCCCAAATGAAAAATAGGGACATATTTAGCACTGATGTAGGGACAGAAGGATCAAGGTAAAAAATAGGGACAGTCCCTCCCAAATAGGAGACAGTTGGGGAGTATGCAGATGACAAGGGTGTGGGATCCATAGGAACTGATGACTATTACAAGCAAAGAGGTGAGCTGATCTTCCGTTTAACTAAATTGCAAAATAATAGCTACTCTCATGCCCACATGCCTTAAGGACATATTTGGAGTTGTAGTTCTCTTACAAATAGACGACCACTACCTTAGAACCTACGTTCGCCCCACCCGTCCTTAAGCACTTGCTATAGCTTATAGTTACTCAAAGCCCACGATGCCTATTAGGTACATATGGGGGATGTGTTGTAATGTATCTCTTACTAGACTGTAGAGCCACAGGTTAGAGATCACAGCATTGACATAACCACTGGGCCCCCATCATAGCTAGGTGCTAGAATAAGACACCCAACACTATGGGCCACATGGATGAAAACTTTCTGAGTTCTAAAATTAACTATTTTGGACCCACTAGCAAACCAATCGAGAGCACATACGCTCTCATTATGTTCCGAGCACTTACAAGTGAAAGTTAGAGGGTCTCTCAGAATGGATACGTAAGGTGCAACAAAGTAGAGTTTTTAGACGTAGACAGATTATTTCCTACAAGAGGGCCCTATATGCTTTTAGGGCATGTGACTTTAGGTCATGTTGGGAGTTACTGTTCTTTAACATCCAGGTTGGCAATCATTGCTTTAGACATAACGTTGGGCCCCCTAGCAGCTGCTATGGCTATAGTTACTCCCATGCCCACATGCCCTTAGGACATATTGGGGGTTGTAGTTCTCTTGCAACTAGATGTAGTCACAGGTTATTGGTATCACTACCTTAGACATACCATTGGGCTCCCTAGCAGCTGCTATGGCTATAGTTATGAATAAGAGCCCTTTGTTGAGGCTCGAAACGCGTAGATATCTGTTTGTTGGTCTTTGAATTTTAATATTTTTTATTTGACATTTTTTTATAGCAGCTGCTATGGCTACAGTAACACCCAACTCTATTTGATCTTATTAAGAGGCATGAGGTACTTATAGTTCATGTTGGTGGAGTTACTGTTTCGATTAACACCCATGGATGGCAATCATTGTTATAGACATAAAGATGGGCCCCTTAGCACTTCTATTCTATAGTTAACTCCCCATTGCCCACATGCCATTAGTGATATCGGGAGTTGTAGTTCTCTTACACCTAGAGAAGCACAGGTTGGTGATCTATACCTTACATGTGTTGTTGGGTTCTATAGCAGCTGCTATGGCTATAGTTACTCCCATGCCCCCATGCCTTTAGGACATATCGGGATTTGTAGTTCTCTTACACCTAGAGAGGTTGACGATCACTACCTTGGACGCACCATACCTCGCTCAACCAGCAAAGCAAATAATCTACTCCAAACCCCCGTAACATCGACATCCAGATTCTGAAATTGACGGTCAAATGATGGAGAAAGTGGAAAACATCATTAAAATCTAAAAGGAGACAATTTTTACAGACTCAAAAGGGAAAAAAAAGAAAAAAATAGACATTTTGACAGATGGAAGAAATTCTTAAAGAAAATGTCAGGAAAAAAAAAAAAACCTGAAACCTCTTCATTAAGAGCAGCGATTCCCCTTCACTTTCCTCCGACATTAAAACACCATTAATCCCCCCATCAATTACAGAGTGTTTTGGAAGAGGATATTTGCTCGACACAAGGAGTCATTTGGGGGGGAGTTGGAGTAAAAGAAGTGGTTAAAGCCACGAGCTGCCGCCGCCGGTGTCGCTAATCCGGGGCCGCGTCTCGACAGCTGAATGAGAAGTCAAACTTTAAAGAATTAGTTACTCAAATGAAATTAATCAGCGCTGAGCAGAGGCCCGGCCGTGCCAAAGAAGGAGTGCAGCCTTATATCTGAGATCCTCTGTCAGGTCCTATTCCCAGACTTCAAACACTCCCATCTGAGCAAACAGATAAGAGACCTTCCATTACCATCGTCTTCTGGCTTTCAGGTCATGTTGGACAAACAGAGGCTCTTTGTGGGGCAGCGGCATTAGGCATTCATGCGATAGCGCCGGGCGGGTTAATAGCGGCCTGGGCTCCGAGATAGTCCTATTTATACTCAGATCAAGAGAAATCCATATATTAGTCCTGCCTTGGAAATGCGGCTTCTTAGACTCCATGTTGTGTAGGTCCCCGGACGGAGCCGCACGTGCGCCTTGGCCTGTACGACTATGAGCTCTATGATGGAGCTCTCCCATTAAATGTAATATCTAGCACGTCACAATCCATTGATTTCCCATCACATTGGATTGTGTTATAACAGGGGGCCCCGTCTGCTCCATCAGGGATGAAATATGAACCTGTTCCCAGATCATAGATTATGAAGGGAAGGAGACCAGGGGGAGCGGGCGAGGGACCTGCGAGGGGACGAGATTTACAGTCATTGTATCCAACGGTGTCAGTCCCTGCAACACTGTATCACATTGATCACTTGGAATGTCCTGCACTACGGGGGCTACAAGCTGGCCGTCCCTTGCACTACAGTGGGGGCTACAAGCTGACTGTCACTTCACTACGGGGGCTACAAGCTGGACTGTCCTGCACTAAGGGGGCTACAAGCTGGACTGTCATGCACTACGGGGGCTACAAGCTGGACTGTCCTGCACTACGGGGGCTACAAGCTGGACGGTCCTGCACTACGGGGGCTACAAGCTGGACTGTCCTGCACTACGGGGGCTACAAGCTGGACTGTCCTGCACTAAGGGGGCTACAAGCTGGACTGTCCTGCACTAAGGGGGCTACAAGCTGGACTGTCCTGCACTACGGGGGCTACAAGCTGGACGGTCCTGCACTACGGGGGGGGCTACAAGGCTTGTACTGGTCCGGCACTACGGGGAGCTACAAGTCTGGAACTGTCCTGACCCACTACGTGGGCCTACAAGCTGACTGTTCCATTCCCTACGGTGGTCTACAAGACTGGACATGTCCTGCCACTACATGGGCTACAAGCTGGACGGTCCTGCACTACGGGGGCTACAAGCTGGGCTGCAAATCAGAGTCAATATAACCCACTTTACAGTCACAGAGGAAGCAGAGCGCAGTCCTCCACATGGAACAGGGACCACTTCTTATGTCACCTGTACACTGCATATATCTCAAGGAATAAAGGAGAATATTGTAATATATCCTATATCCTTCCTATATCGTGGGGGGAATAGATCTAAATGTTGTAATATGACGCTAGAATTCACAAAGGAATTGGAGTGGATAAATGTGGTAGTAGCTCTCTATACCTAACTGTATCACACTGAAAAGATGATTAGAGATGTAGTATATCCTATATCACAGGGAATAAAAGATGTATATTTGTAGTGGATGACCTAAATCTATTCCTAAATACGACAAGAGAATACAATAGATATGATTGCGTATCACCAATAACAATAAGAAATAGAGGCAGAATATTGTAGTATTTCCTATATCCTTCCTGTAAATCGTGTGCAAGGCATAGAGAAGTCTAAAGTAGCAGATATCTCCTATATCATAAGGAATAGAGGAATATATTGAAGACTCTCCCATATCCATCTATAACACGATGGAATAGAGAATAATATTTGTAGAAGACTCCTGTATCATAAGGAATAGGAGGAAAAAAATGAATAAATCTCCTATATCCCTACCTATAGTCACAGGGCATAAAGTAAATTGTAGTATCTCCTGTATCAGAAGGAATAGAGGAGTATATTGTAGCATCACGTATATCCTTCCTATATCACAAGGAATAGATGAGTATATTGTAGTATCTCCTATATCCTTCCTGTATCATAAGGAATAGAGAAGTATATTGCAGTATCTCCTATATCATAAGGAATAGAGGAGTATATTGAAGAATCTCCTATATCATAAGGAATAGAGGAATATATTGAAGAATCTCCCATATCCTTCCTATATCACAGGGAATAGAGGAGTATACTTTAACTTCGTATCTTACTAATAAAAAAGGGAGGAGTATATTGTAGATTCATATATCTTCCTAATCCATGAATAAAGGAGTATTTTGCAGTATCTCCTATATACTTCCTATATAACAAGGAATGGGGGAGTTTATTGCAGTATCTCATATATCCTTCCTATTCCTTGTGATATAGGAAACTTCCCTAGGTTATCAACCACCGCTCTTTCTGCTGGGATGGTGATGTCACTCCCTACTGTGTCTTACCAGCAGCATAGGAGCTGCTTTATCTTTCTCACTGACAGATTTTAACCCTTTAGATCTCTGTCGCCTTGTGCCCTGCTATAAAAACCCCCGCCATCACCAATGTCTTTCTAACAGGCTTAGAGCTGAAATGTCAGTCACTGCTTTAAAAAAGAAAAAAAAAATCCCAAACCCATTAATTTATTTGGACCCTAACACTGGGGGTCATGTATGAAAACGTTCTTGGTCTAAGACTTTCTTTGTTGCCCATAGCAACCAATCAGGGTTCCCATTTCATTTTTTCAGAGGTCTATATGAAATGAGAGGGGCGCTCTGATGGCATTGACTGGCCATTACGGGTTATCTTACTGTCCCCCCGCTGTTTTTGTTCCCATGTGTTACTTTCCCCGCTGTTTCTGGTTTTCCCTTTCTGTTATGTTCTCCATGCGAAATGTTACCCCCTTGTTACTGTCCCCATGTGTTACTGTCCCCCCCTGTGTTAGAACCCCCCGTGTTATGCCCCCATGCTGTTTTGTTCCCCTGTGTTACTGTCCCCCATGCTGTTACTGTGCCCATGCTGTTACTGTCCCCCATGCTGTTACTGTCCCCCATGCTGTTACTGTCCCCCATGCTGTTACTGTTCCCCATGCTGTTACTGTCCCCCATGCTGTTACTGTCCCCCATGCTGTTACTGTTCCCCATGCTGTTACTGTCCCCCATGCTGTTACTGTGCCCATGCTGTTACTGTGCCCCATGCTGTTACTGTCCCCCATGCTGTTACTGTTCCCCATGCTGTTACTGTCCCCCATGCTGTTACTGTTCCCCATGCTGTTACTGTCCCCCATACTGTTACTGTCCCCCGTGCTGTTACTGTCCCCCATGCTTTACTTTCCCCATCTGTTTTTTTCCCCCCCATGCGTTACTTCCCCATGCTTTACTGTCCCCCATGCTGTTACTCCCCCCCTGCTTTTAACTGTCCCCCATGTTTTTCTTTTCCCGCATGCTGTTACTGTCCCCCATGCTGTTACTGTCCCCCATGCTGTTACTGTTCCCATGCTGTTACTGTCCCCCATGCTGTTACTGTCCCCATGCTGTTACTGTCCCCATGCTGTTATGCCCCCCTTTCGTTACTGCCCCCCATGTGTTATTTCCCCCCTTTTTTAATGTTCCCCTTGTTCTGCCCCCAATGCTGTTCTGTCCCCCTTCTGTTACTGTCCCCCTTCTGTTACTGTTCCCCATGCTGTTACTGTTCCCTTCTTGCTTATGAAGTGGCATTACTTCTGGTCGACATCACCTCAGTGTCCAGACAAGGCGTCACTGCTCCTGGACTTTACTAATAATAGAGCGAGGACTTGTCGGGACCGACGAGGGGCCACACCAGGAGTGAAGAGGCTCTTGGGAAATTGGGAAAGGTTAAATTAACCCTTAAAAGCCACTAAAGAACCTTAATCCTTACCCAGTTGCGTGTTGGGGTTAGGGTAAATTTTTGGGCAAAATTTGACTGAGGATAATGAAAGAAAAAAATTAAAGGCAGGGTTGATACCAAAACCAGAAGAAAAGTTTTCCCGATTTCAGACACTTTCCCATGAGGTCTGTCCATGTCCCATCGGGTGCAGCCCCCTTACTGCACTCCATTAAGACTTTCAGAGGAACAGAAAACAAGGAACAGGAAAGAGTCAAGGGAGACATTACACCCACAACACAAGAACGAGAGAGCAGGACCAGGTAGACCAGGTACGTAGGTCGATGCAATGGAAACCACACCAGCGGTGCTCACCTACCTTCACACGGTGTCATGCCCTCTGTCTTCTTCACACAGCGTCTCTATTAATATGATGGTTGTGAGGGGGTAGGTAGATTGGGGAAGAGACATAAAGATGCCTCCTAATTGTGGCTTATGGCTCTGGGACTGTGTCCTTCACAGTGCGTCACCGAGACTGGTAGAAGGGTCATTAAGAGACTTCAGTCATCTTTGCCAGGATAGGGGCAACCACAAGCATTGGGGGACATGTGAGTGGCGGGCTCTGTGTAAGGCTTGTTTATGAAGTGGTCATTGCCAAAAGGCGTAAAGTGGTCACACTCTAGATAGAAGGGATGTTTCCACCATGGACTTTGATGGAATATCAATAGGATACATCATCAAAGTCCCATCTCTGGGACCTGCACCTACAGTCATATGAAAAAGTTTGGGCACCCCTATTAATCTAAATCCCTTTTTAGTTCAAAATATTTGGGTGTTTGCAAAACCATTTCAATTTGATATATCTAATAACTGATATTGCACATTTTGTGTTAGTACAATAAACCTCATTTCAATCCGGAAAAATTACTGTGTCCATCAGTTATTAGATATATCAAATTGAAATGCCTTTTGCAAACACCCAAATATTTAGAACTAAAAATGATTTAGATTAATAGGGGTGCCCAAACTTTTTCATTTGACTGTATCTCGGGAACGGGCCATTGAAAATTAATGCTCAGAATGGAGATCCGGTCAAACTTGGGTAAAACGCTCCATTCTGTTTTATGGGAGTTCCCAATCAAGAGGAGCGCTGTGTTCGACATTCTGTGCTATGGGAGTTCCCCGTACTGGGGAGCGCTGTGTTCTCCTTTTCTGTTCTATGGGGTACCCAGTACAGGGGAGCACTGTGTTCTCCTTCTTTCTATGGGAGTTCCCAGTTACAGGGGAGTGGTTCTCCTTTTCTGTTCTATGGGAGTTCCCGTACAGGGGAGCGCTGTGTTCTCCATTCTATTCTATGGCAGTTCCCAGTACAGGGAGCGCTGTGTTTCTCCATTCTGTTCTTTTGGGTTCCCAGTAAGGGGAGGCTGTGTTCTCCATTCGTTCTATGGGAGTTCCCAATATAGGGGAGCACTGTGTTCTCCATTCTGTTCTGTGGGAATAGAACAGAATGGAGAGTCATGTGGAAGTGTGACCAGCTCTCCATTCTGAGCCCAAACTTTTGTGGGACCATTCCCGAGATAGGTGTAGAGGTAGGACTTGTACATATAAGACTTTAATGG
The DNA here is from genome assembly GCA_025379985.1 of Phyllomedusa bahiana. NCBI lineage: Eukaryota > Metazoa > Chordata > Amphibia > Anura > Hylidae > Phyllomedusa > Phyllomedusa bahiana. The sequence goes on along the minus strand of JAODAL010008635.1, from coordinate 45,394 downwards.
TATATCCTAGCAATGTGCCATCAAAGTTTATGGTGGGAACATCCCTTAAAACTGATCATTAAGCAAACGATATGTTAATGATAATTTTGGCAGCACATTTTTGTCCATATTGGCCATTCCAGTAAGTCAGATTGGTCGTACCTTGCTAATGACACCAATGTGAAAGGCAATGATCTTTCTGAGCACATTCTTTCAAGGACAGATCAATCCTGATTTAAAATCCTTCTCTAGCAGACGAAAATTTCAAACATGGCTGACTTCTCTCCAGACAATGATGATTTGTCTAAATTGCTGCATTGTTGAAATGTTTGTTATGGTTGAAATCTTCCATTTCTTTGAAACCTTAGACGAGCCCAAATACATTAGACTGGAGACCAGTGTGATACAGGGAGACGTCTTCTGTATAAAAGTCTCTGTCTAGAGGTTAAGTACTGAAAAAAAAAGTTTTTATTTTGACTTTTCTTGCTTTTTTTTGCGAAATGAAATATATTTGGTAACTTTGTTAATTATAAAACATTTGAAATGTCAAATACTATGTGCCCCCTCAGCTTACTCTTTAGGAAAATGCAGCAAGAACTGGGGCCCAAATTATGGATTTGGGCACGGGTTAGGAGACAAATTAATGTATTCTACACAACTAGAAGACTAAATTTTGGATTTTGCACAAAAACTAGGGGCAAAATATATGATTTTTGGCGCTCAGGCACCTATTTTTTTTCAGCACATATAGGTAAAGGGCCCTAAATCTTTAAAACTGTTCTTCGGGGGTAAAGTTTGGGGCCGTGTTACACGTCTTTCCCGACGGATTTGTGAGGTTTGAGCTCACAAATCCCCCGTGAAAAAGGGGGGCGGGCGGGGGCGGGGCGGAGCGCGGCGGGGGGCCGCCCCCCGGGCCCCTGACAATGCATTGTTACGGCCGTTCGCGCCGTAAATAAGTGCATGCACTTTCTCCCCCCCCGGCGGATTCCCGGCGGGGAAAAGGGGCGACGGAATCCACTGTTTCTATGGAGCATGGTTTTTCCCAATGAGGGGCGGTTGGGCCGTACTGAAGCGCAAATCCGGAGGGGGTACGGCCCAAACCGCGGCAAAAAAAACCCTGGAACGGGCCTTAGCGCCTTTAGTACAAAACGACACTTCAGGGCCAAATAAACCCCCTTTTAAAGGGCTCTACCTGGTTTTCCGCTAATGGCCGAAAATTTGGGGAGCGAACTATAAAAGTGGGCTTCTACGGTTTTTTGCGCCCCCCCTCCGGAAATCGGCGCATTAAAAGTGCCCCGGGGGTCTTTAAAGCATCTGATTTTTTGCGACTTTGGGCAGCCCCATTCATACATGTCGCCCTAGGTAACTAAATTGTGTTTTTTGCACAAGAATTAGAAGATTAAATTATAAATTTTGCACAAGGACTAGGATTCTAAATTATGGATTTTGAACAAAAATTGTGAGACCAAAATTTAAGATTTTGCAGAAGAACTAGGAGACCAAATTATGGATTTTGCATAAGAACTAGAAGAATAAATTATGAATTTTGCACAACAATTCGAAGACTAAAATATGAATTTTGCTCAAAAACTAAAAAAACTTAGATTTTCCATTGGGACCCGTTAGCTTTAAACTCTGATAATCATAATTCATTAAAATGTGTTTGTTTGCTCATGAACTGCTCTAATAAAAGTACAAACCTCTCCCTAAAAACTTATCAGCAGAATGTCTCTGGTATTTTTTTCATGTGTTTTTCTTGTTGACGCTTTTCTGTTATCTGCACAAGAATTAAGCCAAGTTATGGCTTTTGCACAAGTAGTAGGAGACTAAATTCTGGATTTTGCATCGTTTACCCCTGAGCTGAAAAATATGGGCATAATTAAAAAAAGTGCTTGTTTGTAATTTATTTGCTTGAACAAAAAGTACAAAACCCCTCTTATATAAAACCCCCCCCGAATTTCTATGGGATCCCTTCCCTTGTTTTTGTTGGTGACACTTTTCTGTCATCCGTCTGTGACCTCTAACCTTGACCTTGTTCTACCATCTGCTATTTTTAATGTGCTATTTCTAACCCAGGACCCACTTATTTCAATTAATTTGTTCAATAAGCCTGCTAACAATTAACAGCAATCTGACGAGAGTTTAATTGGAGCACAACCTCCTGTTGCTGTCGTTTTGCCCTCAGATGTGCCCATGTGAAGGTCACAATCATTGACTTTTTCTATTAACAAATGTCTTAGGTTGGTTTTATTGAGTGTTACTTACTCAAAAAACACTGCAGTTTTTTGGGCCATGTTCACAGCTCAATGGCTGGACTAGACCCAAAAACCCGTTGGGAGGCAAAATTGGCCCCTAAAACTACCCGGGGAAAAAAAAAACAGGTGCAGCTAAATTCTGAGCAGTAGTCCACCCCCCCCCTAGGGGAAAATTAGATGAAAAAAAAAAATGAAAAAAACTTATTACCTTTTCAAACAGTATGCAGAAAAGCCCCAAAATAATGCTGGGGGGATTGCACAAAAGCCAAAAAAAACAATAAAAAAATAAATCACATACCCCGGTGGAAAGGGAGGGGGTGGTTGCTGGTATTCCAAATTTTGTTTTTATTAAAGGGGTACAGAGGGGTTCCAAAAAATTTAAGGGTAGTTTTGGTGCACCCTGTGCTTACAACCTATTAGTGACACCCATACTACCAAAATTGGGTGGGTGCCCAGACTTTCGGGGTGTAAAACACAAACCCCAACCCCCCCTTCCGCTCCCCAGCATGTTGGGCAGAAAAAAATATATCATACGGAAAGATTTTTAAATTTTGGGTTTTAATTTGGTAAGGGGCTAAAAGCCCCGCAACCGGGTCAACGGTTGTTGATGTCTTTTATTTCCCGACACAAACAATTTACAGAAAAAAACACATACAAAAAAGGGGAAATTATTCCCTAAAAAAACCCCCTACCGGGAAAAAAATTTTTTTTATCTCCCAACATTTGGTTTGGGGAGCGGAAAGGGGTTGTGCTTTGTGTTGGAACCCAGAAAGAACTGGGGCCCACCCAATCGGTGTAGGGGGCTCACTAATAGGTTTCCCCAGCATGGTGCCCCCACACGTATCTGTATTTATTTTTTGGAAATGGCGGGATGCAGTTGCCTCAAACAAAAAAAAAAAATTCCCTTTCCCCGTCCCCAAAAAATAGGGCATCCAAATAAACCTCGGGATTTTTTGTTCGGGTATCCCTGTTTCAAAAAAGAAACCCCCATAACCCTGTAATATTGTTTTTTAAATTTTAAGGGCCCAAACAAAAAACCTTTTTTAAAGTTGGCAATGACTCCCCCACCCAAACCTTTTTGGCCCAGCAAAGCCCTTTAGTTTTCTCTGCTCTGCCAGAAAAGAACCCCCGTCCAGGATGAGGGGTAAAACCCCCTTTTTTTAACTTTTAATGTAGAGGTTTCCCCTTTTTTTCCTTGTTTTTTGGAAAAAGGGTTTTAAAATGACCCTGATAGATCTATGTCTGTCCTTTCCCCAATGTATGTTAAGGGTATTATGTTTGTATGTATTATGTGAAGACATAAGCCATTCATTGAGGTGTTTTGGTTTATGAGAGGTTAGTAGTATAATATTGTACCGTGTTAGTCATAGAAAGTAGTAGAAAAGTGAAAAAAATCAGGAAAATCCCTTTTAAGGGCTAACTGGTAATTTGATGGTGAGCTTTCGAGAAAATAGCTTTTTCTTCAGACATGATGTTATACAAGAAACTAAAAATTTAAGATTTTTATAAAAAAAAGACAGGACCTTAAGGGATTTTAAAAAATTTTTAAAATAACAAAATGCAAATATGCAGAGAATATTTACAAAGGTCAAAAAATAAAAAATCTGGAAAAACTTGTGAACTGACGGGGGGATCATTTAATTCTTCCTTTATCTCTTTGCTCTCGGTTTGGATTTGTGCCCCTCACAGTTCACACTTTGGGGGATAGTTGGTCGGCTTTTTCGTGCCGGCTTGCCCCGGGACGCACCCCCCCTATGTTTTTGGGCTTTAGGCGAAAGCTTTGCCTTTTCAATGCGACTTACATTAAAGGGGGGCTTGGGGTTCTGGGGGGGATGCACCACATTCAAAAATACCGACCTGTATAATGCGGCGGGCAAAAGTAAAGGGTTTAAAAAACTTGACAGGCACCCCAATTTAAATGTGGTTTTTGTGGAAAGGCGTCGAAGTTTGCCCCGCGTGATGGCGCCTTGGGCGTGACATCTCAGCGCAGTTTTCCGGACAAAAACTAAAAAAACAGGCCCTTTCTACGGGGATCTTTTTACATGTCCCCCATAGTGTGAATGAAAGGGGCCTGGATATTAAGTCCTTTTTTGAGAGTTTGAAATTTTTTGCTTAATTTAATTTCCCATTCCTTCCCCCCCTCGCTTTAAAATGTCCCTTTAAAAAACCAAACCTGCAAACAAAAATAAAGTGGCCCTGGAGAAGTGTGCGGTCACTGGAATGGGAGGTTGTATTTTTTACATTATCAGCCAATCATTTCTTCAACTGTTGATCGCCCTTGGGGAATTTTTTTGGGGCACTTCTCATTTTACCCAGTATGAAGTCAAAAGCCTTTTGGAGGTATCTTGGCTCATCAGACGTTATATGTCCAAGTGTGATTTTCACCTATTCCTAAAAGACTGTTTTCTACAGGTCCTTTATTTTAAAAAAACTTGCAGTTACGTATCACTTGAAACCTTTGGACAAGTGGGTGGGTTTCCAGGATTAAAAACCCTATCTAATGCAAAAGCAAAAGTCAACAAGCCAAGTTCTAAGGATGAACTGGTGACCTTATGCTTGTAGGCACCTTCTGACTGGTGGCAATGTTAGGGAAAAGGGGAAATTTGACAGTGCTGATTTTTGCTGAGTTGTTCCCCTTTCCCCTCCATTAAAAATCCCTTTACTTTTAGCAATTTGTGTTGGAGTCAGGACCAATGGCTACAGTGGAGATGAAGTTGTCTCCACTCCCAACCAGTTCTTTCTCCAGGTCTTCCAATTAAAATACACATCAAAAGACACCACCTTCCGCGCCCAAAAAAAAATCTTCCCCCCAAATTCCAAGTATTGATGGCTTTGCCCATAGGGAATAATATTTTTTTTTAAACTTAATATATTCATAAAAGTGAGCTAAATCATCTGGGGCTTCTCAAGCAAATGCTGCTTCCAAAGCCAGGGTTACGTTGTGTTATGCTAAAAATTAAAAAATATAAAAGTGCATCTTTAAAAAGCTTTGCCCCCATAGCCCCGAGCTAAAAAATGGTTGTCAGGCTTTGATTAGGAATGTTTAAAATTTTGATCGTATGCTCTTCCAAGATAGGGCGAGGAATTTGGGCACTTTTTAAAGCTTTCTGATGGAAAGGAAATTTTTTTAAAATACTTAATATGGTCGAGAGCAAGGTCAGAATTTGTCTGCAAGTCTCTACTCCCCTCCTCTAAGATTACCAGATTAAAGCTTACTGTCAGAATGCAGAACAGAGGCTTTTACAAGCAAAGTACCAAAACTTCTCACTTTTATGGAGCAAGAGGAAGAAATTATTATATCTTATACCCGCTAGACGCCTTCCTCCTTATTCACTGCATCCAGCCTAAGAGCAATAAATGGGTCACAACTCAACTGTGGACATTTATGATTCCATATTTTACACTTGAAAAGACAACGGGCATTTTTTTTTCATTTTCTATATCATAGTATAAACAAATGAGGATCCATAGGAAAATAATGTAGGGGGATGTTTGATAATACTGCCTCATATGTCCTAGAATATAATTAGTTTATACTCCCCCATTATAAGAAAATAACTACTATTATACTGCCCTCTAGTACAAAAATAGTATTAAAATGCTCCTATGACAAAATTTAAAATACAATACGCCCCCCTTTTACAAGTAAACTACTATAATATGCCCCTTTCCTAAAATTTCAAAAGATTTGAAAAAAATACTATAATACTGCCCCCTATGTACAAGAATATAAACTAAAAAAAAATAAAGGGGGGGCCCCCCCTTTTTGCAAAATAATATTCCCCCACCTTTTAATTTTAAAAAGGGCCCCCATAAAAAAAATATAATCCCTAAACCCCAAAAATTAAACCCCCCGCCCCCTTTTTGTTTTAAAAAAGAAAGGAAATAAACCCCTTTTTTTTCTATTTTTTTTTTTACTGCACTTTTTGTACCCCTGGTTTTTTTTAATTTCTTTAATAGTTTTTCCCCCCTATGTTTTAAAAGGGGGATTTTTTAAAACAAATAAAACTCAAAACCCCCATGTCAAGAATATAACTACTAAATAGGCCCATGTACAAAATATAACTACAAATATGCCCCTATGTCAAAATATAAAACTTTAATACGGGGCCCTATTACAAGAAAATATAACCTCTAAAATCGCCCCCTTTACAAAAATAAATACTATAATACTGCCCCCATGTACAAAAATATAAATACTATAATACTGTATTATTTACAAGATATAACTTATAATACTGCTCCCATTAAAGAAATAGCTGCTAAATACTCCCCCATGTACAGAAAATAACTACTTAAGACTCCCCCATGAAAAGGAATAATACTAAATCTGCCTTTTGTACAAGAATATAACTATTAATACTGTATCCTATTTACAGAATTAAAACTATTTAATACTGCCCTATGTACAAAAATTAGCTGTATAATTCTGCCCCTTGTACAAAAATTAATACTATAAACTCCCCCCTTGTACAAGGATAAAACACTAAAATATGCTCCTTGTGCAAGAAATAACTACTTAATTGCCCCCTATGTGAAAGAAAATAACTATTTAATTTTACTGCCCCCCTATGTGCAAGAAAAATCTGGCCCTATTAAAAAGGAAAACTAAAAGTTACATTTATGTTTTTTTTGAATACGGAGTAAAGAGGGAATGCTTTTTTTTCGGGATGGAGTAATGTTTTCTTATTACTCCCGGCGGTGTTCAATGAATTTTTAAATGTTCTTAATATGGCTGCATCTTCTTTGTAGGCTCCAGGTAGAGTTTAATGGTTTGACTTCAAATATCCGAAAATAGTCTGTAAAATAGTAGAACAGAAAAAGAATGGTAATAAATGTTATGTTTCATAAAATTTTTATGGTTCCGAACTGAGTATAAAGAAGTAAGGCTTTAAAAATTCAGAGAAATTGTAATGAAAACACAGGAAATAAATGCCATACTTTTTCCCTAGGGGTGAATAACCCCAAAAAAATTTTTTGTTTGGTGGAATTTTCGCTGAGGGGAAAAAAATCCGGGGTTCCCGGGTGCAAAATCTCTCTCCCCTCCCTCCACCTAGGTTTTCCCAAAAATTAAGGGCGCTTTTATTATTAGGTTACCAGGGCAAAGGGTCTTATTGATTTCCGTGAAGATTTTATTTGGCCATAAAGATACAAAGCTTCAAAAATAGACATTCAAAGCCCAACAAATAGACCCCGAGGGGTGGGGGTGTTAATTACCCCCAACAAAAGGATATTGGGTCTTCACTTTTGACATGGACGCCTTAGATCTGCCCTACACAACATATTGCCTTGGATAACAGATCCAACCCGTCTTGAATAGGATCCCCAAAACCTTTCCGTTTTGACCGGAGAGGTGGTCAAGACTTTCCCGTTGACATCATGGAAGTGCTCAGCTATATTGGAAAAATCTATTGATTTCAAAGGGGGATCCCTCACTTTTCCTTAACCTGGGAATTTTTGGGTTTCCCCTTTTTGAAACAGGGGCACATGTCTTCCCAATGAAAGGGGTCTTCTCACCATGCAGTTTTTCCAGCCCCAGCTTTTTAATCAAATGGCAGATTTGGCGTTTGCAGTTTCTGAAAATACAGCTGTATAGAGGCAGAAATAACAGAACAGATATTGCACCGTGATATCACGGCACAGGTGTTGTCTCACTTTCTCAATGCATTTAAGGGCCCTTTTTTACAGATAAAGGGAGATAACAAAAAAGCCGTGATTTCATGGTCAAGGGGACTCTGCTAATCTGTAGCATTCCTGTTGCAGTGAGACAAAGTGCAAGAGTTTTATAAAGGAAATCCCGGGCTGAAGGACTCTAAAGAGTGTTGACTTAGCAAAATGAGAAGCTTTCAAAATCTGCTACAAGAGATAAGACTCTGCAGGCGGTGACCCACCAAGGACGGACTTAGTGAGTGATGGCAGCTTAGAGCAATGAGAGGTAAAAAAGAGCAGGGAGAGATGGCCATAATCAGACAAACTCGTGTGATCTTAGAGGAAATGAAATCTTCTTTAACTCTTGACCAAAGAAAAATCAACAAAGCAATATATTTAGAAAAAACTTTCATTATTGTCCCACTTTTTTTAACTCCTTAACGCGGCGGGGGTGGGGGGTTCATTCGTCTACAGCTAGTCTTTTGGCGCCATGAGACATGGGTTTGGGCGCCGGGCCCCGAAATTTTGGGGGGGCTTGATCGGGGTTACAACGCCTGCCCCAAGGCTTTCCCTGGGGCCCCGGGAGTGGGGGAAACCTCCGCCCCCGGTGCTTTAACCCTTTGATTGAAAAGGGTGCTTACGCGCAAAATAAAGGGGGTTTCCCCTGCTCTGTGGGGGTGATGGGAAACCCCGGGCCCCCGAAAAGGGGGCGGGGGAAAGGCTGCACAGTCGCCTGGGGCCCTAGATTTTGCCCCGGGGCTGTCTGTGTTGAAGCCAGGACTAGGAGGCACTGTGGCTGCCCCTAAATCATGTCTGTGTCAAATGACCAGATTAGAATGTATTAGCATAATGAATATGCTAAAAAAATTACAAAGTGTAAAAAAAAAAAAAAAAAAATTTTTAAAACGTTTCCCCCTTCAGGGGATTTTAAAAAAAAAAAGTAAAAAAAAATTAAAAAGTGTAAAAAAAAAAAAAGAAAAAAAATAAAAAAAATAAAATTTTTAAAAAATAAATTGGCAAAAATTTACAGCACAAAAAAAACCTACACATATTGGGGTATCCACAACCGTAAAAAACTGTAAATTTAAATTTTTAAACAATTTTTAAGTGTGAAATGTGAACATGTAAAAAAAAAAAATACTGAAATTTTTTTATAAGTGAACTTAAATTTTTTACCAAAAGTAAAACTTTCTCAAAAAAACGAGCCTCAAAACTGCGCCATTGAAAAAATAAAAAATTTACAACTGTTGAAAGAAAGGAGGAAAAAAACGAAAAAAAATGTTCTGTTCATTAGTCTTTTAGCTTTTGTTTAAAGGGGGGTTAAAGAAAGTTAATCTTTGTATTGAGAAAACGTATCCATGGTTGGAACAGCAATTTATTAAGGTGCTAGGCTGTATGAATGTACGTATGTAGATAATGTCCGTTTATAATAAGAGTAGTATATGCTATATGCCAGTGGTCTGCATATTAAGCCCTCTCCATGGGTTTTAAAACTTGATCAAAAAACTTTATGAAGACCAATAAACTTTTAATTTTCACATTTATCAATCCAAAAGAACGTGTCCCATCTTCACACAATAAATTCAAACTTTTAAAAACATTAGAAAAAATGGCAAAGGTGTACTTAAATTTCAGGTAGTTTTTCTGAAAACCTCCTACGGGATGCTAAACCTGAAGAGGATAGCAGGGCGACGCTGAACCCCGGGCGAGAGGCACAGCTGCGACGTTTCGAAGCATAATACCTTCTTTATCAATTTAAGCACACCTTTGCCATTTTTTCTAATGTTTTTAAAATATTGAATTTATTGTTTTGAAAAAGGGACAAATTTCCTTTTATTAATAATTTGGGAAGTTAAAAGTTTTTTGGGTTTCATAAAAGTTTATGCATGGCTGATGAAAGTAAACGTCTACAGCAGGTTAACAAAGATGGGGGATTTATAAAGTATCTAGTTTCTTTTCTTTTAGATTTAACCCTTCCCCCTTTTTTTAATGACACTCATTGGGGCAGTTTTATCAATCCTGTTAGACTCTTAGACAATCTAGAAAACAATATTTGGCTTTGCACATCCAAAGAAACTTTTTTTAGAAAAAAAAAATGAGCATGGGGACAGTAATGTGGCAGTAACATACAAACACAATCCAACATCAGCAGCAGCACACTACTAGCACTAAAAAAACCCTCAAAATCAAAAGGTCATAGGAATTTTTGGAAAAACATTTCTGCTACTTAGAATACATGAAAAAAAAATGGTGAGGTTCTTAGTTCACACTTTTGATCAAAACTGCTTAAGCCCACCTGCGAAACAGCAAGGTGACCTCAATACAGGTGGGAACCTACACTAACGTTACCTATCTTGGTGTCTATTCAGACCTCCACACTTCAGGGACAGAAGATTCCAGCTACAAGGTACTCTGCATTGATTTAAAAGCCTGTGCAGGTGGGTGGACTCTTAGACAATGGCCCCATGTATCATAGTGTTGACAAATCTGGTGCAGTTTTATACTGTCTAGTCTACCTTTATGCCTTCTCTTAGTTGGCTTATTTAATGCTACTAATTGTGCCAACATCTTTTTGATGCACAGTGCTACGGATAAGCTGCATCCCATTCTATGAAACCACACCCCTTTTAAAATAAGGCCACACCCTTTTGTCAAATGAGACACAGATGTCTCTAGAAACCAGGCTCGGACTGGGCCGCCGGGGGATCTGTGAATCCCAGGATGGGCCCCCCACCCCTCTCCCCGAGCCCCTGTGGGCCCCCGAGACCGGTCGTCGCTCGCCCGGGGCTCACGGCCGCGCCACCGTCACTGAACGCCCGGGACCCGCTTCCTGATCCTCAGAGACCGGGCCCGGAAGCCCGGGTGACTAATGTCCCCGACTCCCGGGTGTGCGGAGTCAAGCGGAGCGCAGCGCCACTAGCGCTGCGCTCCGCTGAATTCCTGGCAGCTGAACGCGTTAGGCCTATCAGCCGCCGGGCGCCGGCCCTACTATGAAAGTAGGCGCGCCGGTGCCTCACATCACTGTTCCGCCTATGCAGGGCGGCAGGAGCCGGTGGGGAGCTCGGAGCGGCCGGGAGCGGGAGCCGGAGCCAGGTAAGTGGCTGTTTGTTGTTTTTTTTAATCTGCCTACAAAGGGGGTCCCTGGCTACAAAGGGGGTCTCTGGCTACAAAGGGGTCCCAGGCTACAAAGGGGGTCCCTGGCTACAAAGGGGTTCCGTGGCTACAAAGGGGTACCTTGCTACAAAGGGGGTCCCTGGCTACAAAGGGGGTCCCTGTCGCAAAGGGGTGGTCCCTGTCTACAAAGCGGGGTCCCAGGTCTACAAAGAGTTCCCATGGCTAATGAAAGGGGGTCCCTGTCTACAAAGGGGTCCCTGGCTAATGAAAGGGGGCCCCTGGCTAATGAAAGGGGGTCCCTGTCTACAAAGGGGGTCCCTGTCTACAAAGGGGTCCCAGGCTACAAAGGGGGCCCCTGGCTAATGAAAGGGGGTCCCTGGCTACAAAGGGGTACCAGGCTAAAAAGGGGTCCCAGGCTAAACACGGGGTCCCTGGCTACTAAGGGGGTCCCGGTCTACAAATGGGGTCCCTGTCTACAAAGTGGGTCCCTGGCTACAAAGGGGTCCCAGGGTACAAAGGGGGTCCCAGGCTTCAAACGTGGCCCCAGGCTAATCAAATGGGGTCCCTGTCTACAAAGGCGGTCCCTGGCTACAAAGGGGGTCCCTGGCTACAAAGGGGTCCCTGGCTACAAAGGGGGTTCCTGGCTACAAGGGGGTCCCTGGCTACAAAGGGGGTTCCAGGCTAAAAGGCTACCCCAGGCTTAATGAAAGGGGGCCCTGTCAACAAAGGGTATTCCAGGCAACAAGTGGTCCCTGGCACAAAGGGGGCCCCTGGCTACCAACGTGGGGTCCCTGGTTTACAAAGGGGGCCCCTGGCTAATGAAAGGGGGCCCCTGGCTACAAAGGGTTCCAGGCTACAAAGGGGGTCCCTGGCTACAAAGGGTACCCTGACTACAAAGGGGTTCCCTGGCTTAATGAAAGGGGGTCCCCTGTTCTACAATGGGGTCCCAGGCTACAAAGGGGGTACCCTGGCTACAAAGGGGGGCCCTGGTGCTAATGAAAGTGGGGTCCCTGGCTACAAAGGGGGCCCTGTCGACAAAGGGGTGCCAGGCTACAAAAGGGGTCCCTGGCTACAAAGGGGGCCCCTGGCTAATGAAAAAGGGGGAACCTGTCTACAAAGGGTTCCCTGGCTTACAAAGTGGTCCCTGGCTACAAAAGGTGGTCCCTGCCCTGGCTACAAAGTGGTCCCAGGCTACAAAGGTGGTCCCTGGCTAATGAAAGGGGGTCCCTGTCTACAAAGTGCTGTCCCTGTCTACAAAGGGGTCCCTTGCTACAAAGGGGGTCCCTGGCTACAAAGGGGGGCCCTGTCTACAAAGGGGTTCCAGGCTACAAACGGGGTCCCTGGCTCAAAGTGGGCCCCAGTGCTACAAAGGGTGGCCCTGGATAATGAAAGCGTGACCCCTGGCTAATGAAGGGGGACCCTGACTACAAAGGGGTCCCTGCTAATGCAAAGGGGGCCCTGACTACAACGGGGTCCCTGGCTAATGAAAGGGGGGCCCTGACTAGAAAGGGGGCCCTGGCTACAAAGGGGGACCCTGGCTACAAAGGGGTCCCAGGCTACAAAGGGGGCCCCTGGCTAATGAAAGGTTGTCCCATGACTACAACGGGGTGCCCTGACTACAAAAGGGAGTGCCCTGTGGGCCCCCCCCTAAAAAATGAAAAAAGAAGGGGGGGCCCTGATTTATGAAAGGGGGGCCTGACTACAAAGTGTCGCTCTACTAACCTAAATGGGGCCCTGGCTACTAATAGGGGCCCTGGCTACTAAAGGGGGATCTGACTACCAGAGGTGGGTGCCCAGCTAACCAAAAGGGGGCCCTGGCTGCTGAAGGGACCCTGACTACTAAAGGGGGCCTGGCTGTCCTAAAAGGGGGCCCTGACTACCTAAATACAAAAGGGGGGCCCAGAAATACCTCCTCAGTAGCTAAGTGGGGGGGGGGCTTGACTTCCTGCACTCTAGCTAAAGGAGGCCACTAACGACCTGTATACTACCTAAAGGGGCCCTAACTGCCAGTATACTACCTAAAAGAGACCCCTAACCTGCTGTAAAGAACCTAAAAGGAGGACTTAACTGCCTGTATAATACCTAAAGGAGACCCCTAACTGCCTGTTATACCACTTCAAGGGAAGCCCTAACTGCCTTTATATACTACCTAAAGCGGGGACCCCTAAATGCTTGCAGCCTATATAAAGGGACCCTAACTACCTACAGCTTACACGTAACTGGGGAACCACCTACCTACAGCCTAATTATTTGGGACTCACCAACACCTACCTACAGTCTCTACCTAACTGGGTCCCACCAACCTAACTGTAGCCTATCTACTTTCCCTAACTGGGTGCCTCAGCTTATCTACATGGGGGCCTATTTTACCTACCCACCTGTGGCTAGGTACCCACAATCCTGCCTGGGGCTGGCAAACCACTTATCCAGTGTGGTTCTATACCTACCTAAAATAGGAGGGCCTATCTAGTTACCTGGTAACCTTGCCCATTTGCCTATCCTACCTAGGGTCTGTTCACCTACCTGGTAATATAATTGAGAGGGCTGAGGCCCATAGTTGTAGCATTATCTCCAGGCGGTTATCCTCTCCCCACCTCCAACCCCTTAGGATACAAAGTTATTGGCTTGTACCCTCTCTCCTCACCCACCCCTGGGAAGTTGTACAGAGGTGGGGAATAGTTAAAGAGTGCTGGAAAATTGAGGATTCTAAACATCTTTGTGTGTAAATTTCTGCAGCGATGATTTGTTTGCCCGGGACAAATCATACATGGCGGAGTGAACGGATGCGAGAAGCAGAAGTGAATAAGAACGACTCATGTGAGAAGAGAATGACTTATCAGAAAGGACGTCTCCGGTGATTCCCTGATTTCACAGGGGTTATTTTTATATTGTAATGTGATGGTGACCGGAGCTGGTGTCTGACCTCAATGTGGTCCTCCATATAGCAGTTGTTTATAATGTTATATCTTAGCTGTGTCTGACCTCTAAGTGTGTCTCTATAGCGGTGTTGTAGGTTATACCTGAGCTGGTGTCCTGCCCACTATGTGGTCTCCATATAGCTGTTGTAATTTATATCGTGCGGGTTTAGTGGTCAGCGTACACAGGTCCCTGACGGTAAGAGTGAGGGAACACCTTACCCTGTTAAAGGAGTTAGACATTTACTTTCTTGCTGGTGATTATTTAGAAGTGGTGAGGTGCGTGACCAAGGTAAATGTGAAGGAGTGATATTGTATGTGGGTGAGGGGGATATTGTATGTTGGTGTAGGTGATATTGTATGTGGGTGGAGGAGAGATTGTATGTGGGTGGAGGGGGATATTTTATGTGGGTGGAGGGGGATAGTGAAGTGGGAGGAGGGGATATTGGTATGTGGGTGAGGGGATATTGTATGTTGGGTGCGAGGGGGAATTGTATGTGGGTGGAGGGGATAGTGTATGTATGTGGGTGGAGGGGGATATTGTATGTGGGTGGAGGGGGATATTGTATGTGGGTGGAGGGGAATTGTTATGTGGGAGGAGGGGGATATTGTATTGGGTGAGGGATATTGTATTGGGTGGAGAGATATTGTATGTGGGTGGAGGGTATCGTGTAGTTGGGTGGAGGGGGATATTGAATGTGGGTGGAGGATATATTGTATGTGGGTGAGGGGGATATTGTATGTGGGTGGAGGGGGATATAATTGTATGTGGGTGGAGGGGGGATATGTATGTGGGTGGAGGGGGATATTGTATGTTGGGTGGAGGAAGGATATTGTATTGGAGGAGAGGGATATTGTATTTGGGTGAGGGGGATATTGTATGTGGGTGGAGGAAGGATATTGTAATGTGGGTGAGGGTGATATTGTATGTGGGGGGGGAATAGGGGGGGATATTGTATGTGGGGGAGGGGAATAGTGTATGTGAGGTGGAGGGTATTGTTTTGGGGGTAAGAGAGTATATTGTATGTGGGTGGAGGGGGATATTGTAATGTGGTGAATGGGGATATTGTATGTGGGTGGAGGGGATCTTGTATTGGGTGGAGGGGGATATTTGTTGTGGGTGTAGGGGATATTGTAATGTGGGTGGAGGGGAATATTGTATGTGGGTGGGAGGGGATAGTGTATGTGGGTGGAGGGGATATTGTATGTGGGAGGAGGGGGATATTGTATGTGGGTGTAGGGGGATATTGTAGTGTGGGTGTGGAGGGGATATAGTATGTGGATGGAGGGGGAAATTGAATGATGTGGGTGAGGGGATATTGTATGTGGTGGAGGGGATATTTAGTGGGTGGAGCGGGATAATGTATGTAGGTGGAAGGGAATATTGTATGTGGGTGTGAGGGATATTGTAATGGTGGGGGGAGGAGTATATTGATATGTGGTTGGAGGGGGAAATTGTTATGTGGGGTGTGGGGATATTGTATATGGTTGGAGGGGATATTGTAATTTGGGAGGAGGGGGAGTATTGTATGTGGGTGAGGGTGCACATGTACATGAGGAGGCGGTGGGCACTAGACAGTTGGAGTTGCTGTTGCACCTAGTACAGATGGTTGGCTGGGCACAAGACTAGAGGTGATGTGACTGGCGGTCCACAAGCACATAGGTGCAGTGATGGTTGTGCATCATTTGAGCAGTGGTTGTGGCTCTTGTGCAACAAGACAGATTTATGTCGCTGTCACAAATAACATAGTTAAGTCGTGTGTCACAATACAGAGTTAGGCTTGTTCGCAATGACAGAGGAGTCGTTTGCACAAGTACAGATTATTCTTTTGCACAATACAGTATTTAGTGGCTTGTTTTCACAATACATAGTTTGAGTTTGCTATTTTCACGCATACTCATATTTAAGTTGCTTTTGCACTAATACAGATTTATTCTCTTGTCGCAAGACATATGGTATTCTCGGTGCACTAGTAATATGTATTCTTGTGTCTGTGGGGTGTGACACATTACAGATTTATTCTGTGTTCACACATACATTGTTTAGTGCTGTAGTTCACAAGTTACATAATGTATATCGTTTGCACTTGACCAGTGATGGTATTTCGTTTTTCATCAATTACATATTTATTCTAGTTTCACAATACTTATTTGATTCTATTTTCACAATGACCAGATTGATTGCTTTTTCGACGAAGTACATAGTTTATTCTTTTTCACAATACAATGATATATTCTTTTTCACAATACATTAGTGAGTCTTTTGGTGCACAAACATATTGATTCTGTGCACAATCACATATTTATGTTTTCACAATACCCAGATTTATTTCTCTGTACAATACATGATGTATCTGTGTCACAATTACATAGTATTCTTCTGCACAATACATAGTTGTAGTCTCTTTTTCACGAAGTAGCATATTGTAGTACTCGTGCGACAATGACATATTTATCTTTTGTTGCGACAAACCAGATTGTGTGTCTCTGGTCTCAATACATGATGTGTGCAGTGTTCGTCTTCAACTGATGCAGATTGATGGCTTGGTCACAATAGACAGATTGATTCTTCGGCCACAATAACAGTAGGTTATCTCTGGCACAATACCATAGTCTTATTCTTTTGCACTATTCAGATTGTGATGCTTGGTGCACAAGACAGAGTGAGGCTTGGAGCACAAGTGTGACATATGTGTAGAGTATTTCAACTAGACAGATGGATGTCGTTTTTCACTATACATATGTTATTCTTGGTTCCCTAATGACATATTTAGTTACTGTTGCACAATACATATTTATCGATTGGTCACATATACATAGTTCTATCTTAGTGTCACAAGACCATAGTTGATTGCTTGGTCACAAATACATAGTTAGGCTTTTTCAACAATACATATGTTACATTCGTTGTCACAATATCGATTATTTTTTGTCGTTTCTCAAGACCATATGGTAGTTCCTGTTTGCACAATACCAGTATTTATATGTCTTGTTCACCAAACCATATGTAGTCGTTGGAGTGCACAAGAACCAGTAGTGAGGTTGTTGTGCACAATACATATGTGATCGTGGCTAGCACAATACATAGTAGTATGTCGTGCACCAGTGACTATAGGGAGTGTCAGTTAGGCGACAATACCAATTATTCTGTTTCGACCAAGACTATAGTTTTTCTGTGTCACAATTTCAGATTGTATCTTGGCACAAGTACAGATGTTATGTCGTGCACACTACATGAGAATGAGTGCGTCTGAGCACAAAAGATATTTGATTTTGTTCATTTGTACAGTAAATGCAGCTATTCCTGTGTGTCACAAGTACATATTATATTCTTGTGCACAAGTACATAATATACTTGGCACGAGTACATACTTTAGTCGTTGTCACTATGACATATATGGATTCTTGATCACAATACCAGTATGTGTGGATGCTGTTGCTACTAGTACATAGGGAGTCTTGTTCACAATACAGTATTGGAGTGTCGTCTTCACAAGACATATGTATGCTTGTGCACAAATACCATAGGTATTCTTTTCACACGACATAGTTTATTCTTTTTCACAATACCAGATGATATTGCGTGGTCACAAATACATATTATGCTATGATCCACCAATGTACATTATGTATTCTTCGGGCACATACAAATAGTGATGGTCGTTGGCACCAATACATCCGAGTATGTACGTTTGCACTAATTACAGATTATGTTCTGCTTGTGTCACAAACATAGTGTGTTATTCTTGTCACAATACGGAGTGAAATTCGCCTGTCACAAGTACAGATGGCGATTCTCATTGTCACAATCCCTATATGTTATGTGCGCGATCTCACGAATATATGATATTCGGCAAGCACAACAGTAAGTATTCTTGTTCACAATGACCCATATTATATTCTTTTTCCACAAGTACTTTATTTAGCTTCTTTTCAACAATACATAGTTATGTTCTGGCGTCAAGACAAGTACATTTAGGTCTTGATTTACACAATACAGAGTTTATGTGCTGTCTGCACACTAGATGAGTGAGCTTGCTTCCACGAAGACCATATTTATGTTCCTTTTCACAATCCAGAGTATTCTTTCACTATACAGTATTGTATTTTTCTTCACAAGACAGAGTTATGTCGTGTTGTGTCAAAAAATACCAGAGTTACTTCTTGTTCACAATACATGTGTGAGGGAAGTTCGGTTTCACAAAGTACAGCTGGTACATTCATTATTAGCGTTGGTCACGAATGACATGTCTGATGGCCTTGGACAATGGACAGATGTGTATGTCGAGGGCACAAGACATATGGAAATTCTGGGCGCAGATGGCAGGTAGTCGCCCGACTGCCTTGTAGACACTGCCTCACAACTCCCTCCAGCCCCTGAGCGCCCTCCCGCACTGTGTCCCACTCAAGCACACAAGACCACCCCATCCAGTATTCAGTGTTATAAGCCCCCTTGAAATAAGATGTACCTCAGGTCGCCTATGAGACGCGCGTCGGCCGTGTAAACATAATAACCTAGACCATACGGTTGGGCCCCCCCAGATCAACTCCCCAGTATTGGCCCCAGACCCCCCCCCGACCGCCACATGCAAGAACCAGTCTAAACAACATACTACAATAGTAGCTTGTAGAGCCTAGCCAAGCCGGTACTTATGTCTGCCAATGGAGCCTGGATTCGACTCAATGCCATTACAAAGTGGAACAAACACTCACCGGCCACTTTAAATAAGGTCCACCGCTGCAAGTAAAACGGTTATGGACCCCCTTAATTTGCTTCAGAAACGCCTCCAATCTTCAGTGGCAATAGTATATCCACCAGGTAATAGCAACGATGCCAATTTGGCACCAAGGGGCCCAAGAGAAGCCAAAGCGAAAATAATCCCCACACCATGACATCCATGCACCGACCACACACCAGCCTGAACCGTTAGATACAAATGCAGATGGATCCAGCTTTCATGTAGTATTGTACGCCAATTCTAGCCCCTAACCTATCCCGAATGTCTTCGCAGCAAAATCGAGACTCCATCAGACCCCAGCACCAACGTTTTTTTCATATCTTCTCCTTCTGACCAATTTTCGATGAGCTTGGCAAAATAGATGCCATCAGTTCCCCTGTTTCTTAGCTGAACAGGAGTGGCACCCCCGTGTGTCATTTCCTGCATGCTGTCATAGCCCATCGCCTCAAAGATTCACCGAACTGTGCGTTCAGAATGCCTCTTCCAGTCTACATTGGTTGTAACGGGTAGCTATTTGAGTCCCTGTAGCCTTTCATCAGCTCGAACCCGTCTGCCCATTCTTCCTTTGACCTCTGCATCAACAAGGCATTTCCGCCCACAGGACTGCCGCTCCGCAGCTGGATGTTTTTATTTCTTTTTCTCGGGACCATTCTCTGTAAACCCTAGAGATGGTTTGACGTGCAAATGTTCCAGGAGATCAGCAGTTTGCTGAAATACTCAGCACCAGCCCTACTGGCACCAACTACCCATGTCCACGTTCAAAGGCAACTCAAATCACCTTTCTTCCCCATACTGACAGCTCGTTTTGAACTGCAGAGGATATTGTCTTAGACATGACTACATGCCTAAATGCACTGAATTGCCGAGCCCATAGTGATTGGCTGATTAGAAATTAAAGGTGATTAACGATCAGTTGTGCTCATGTGTACCTAATAAATTGGCCGAGTGAGTGGTATATGAACATTTGCATTACAGAAATGCCCTCCCGTACGCACTATCAGGATGGCATTGCAGAAAGCAAGCGGTCACTTTAAAGGCGCCCTGAATATCGGGGGCACTGCAGCAGCGGGCGCCCTAGAACCGTAGAAGAGCTTATAGATTTATAGCTTCACTACGGCGTTTCTAGGTGCATTAGTGCTGGAACAGGTAGAGCACTTTCAAAGTGGTTTACCTGAGCCAGAACTGTCATACTAGTGCTAGAATGCACCTGATTTATGACCCGCTGTTTATAAATCAGGCACATTCTATGCCATTATAATTCTTACATGTGGCCCTAAATGCACCCATTGTATTTTTGAGAATCTACTTCTCTTTAACTTGAAAGCCTCCTCTACTTTTTGGTAGATTAGACTAGGCTGGAAGGGCAATGACAAGAGCATGAAAGGATAATGGGTTAATCTTTTTCTGCACTGTAGAGAATTCCATCTTACCTTCCACTTATCAGGTCCTGCTGATAACACTTACCCCTCTCAAGCTCAATCTCGGAAGATGGCTGTCAAGCCATCTTCACTGCCCTTATCAGAGCTCCAAGAGGGGAAGCCAGAAAGACAAACAGACCAGGACGTCATGCACATTGGGGAACTTTAAAAGATTCTTTAAAAAAAAAACTACCACCTAATTAAAAAATATAAAATCCATATAGTAGCCTCATATGTGAAAGAAAGAATGATGCTAATTTTGCTTTAAAGGGGTTGTCTCACTACATTGATTCATCTCACCTCAGTTCCGTTTTCTTGGTTTCACTTTGAATTCAGGGGCGTGTTTACTGGCTTCCACTAGGCTGCAGTAGAAGCGAGGTCTGTAGCTATAGCAACCAGTGCTGGCAGCCTATCAGGAGAGATTGAACAGGTCTGTAGCTATAGCGACCAGTGCTGACAGCATATCATGAGAGATGGAACAGGTCTTTAGCTATAGCGACCAGTGCTGGCAGCCTATCAGGAGAGATTGAACAGGTCTGTAGCTATAGCGACCAGTGCTGGCAGCCTATCATGAGAGATGGAACAGGTCTGTAGCTATAGCGACCAGTGCTGACAGCCTATGAGGAGAGATTGAACAGGTCTGTAGCTATAGCAACCAGTGCTGGCAGCCTATCAGGAGAGATCAAACAGGTCCGTAGCTATAGCAACCAGTACTGGCAGCCTATCAGGAGAGATCAAACAGGTCTGTAGCTATAGCAACCAGCGCTGGCAGCCTATCAGGAGAGATTGAACAGGTCTGTAGCTATAGCAGCCTGAGAAGCTGATGCAGCCCATACAAGAGGGAATATATAGGAATAAGTAGGACACTGTTAATGGACACATATTGCAAAGTGACTTGTTTATGCAAGATCTTTAACATAAAAAGCAGCGATCCCTGTAGTGAGACAACCCCTTTGAGCCTTGTTCTCCATCCAGTCCGTGCCACCCTTCAGGTCTCTATCCTCCTCACTTTCCCTGGTCTTGCCCTCTTTGTCCTCTACCTTTATTTATTTATTTCTCGGGACAATTTGTAGCAAATACATAAACACAAAGTTTCCGCCAATCATCACCTTTCCCTC
This sequence comes from Phyllomedusa bahiana, assembly GCA_025379985.1. Lineage (NCBI taxonomy): Eukaryota > Metazoa > Chordata > Amphibia > Anura > Hylidae > Phyllomedusa > Phyllomedusa bahiana. Next base: position 24,207 of record JAODAL010008635.1, on the reverse strand, counting down.
TGAAAAATAAAAATTACTATAATCTTGAAGTTCCGCCAGACGTGAGCGATGGCCGCGAGGAGAACACTCGCAACAAACCACAGATCTTCATAATGTCAACTGTCTGACTATTGACAAGGTAGAAAATTAGAGCAATTCTGCACAACGACGGGAAAACAGGCTTCATTTGTATCGCTTTAGTCCGTAGCATTTCTGCAGCAGACGGAAATTTGTCACTATTATTCCTCCTACAATTCCTACCTTGGATTTATGGATGTGCCCCGGACGGGAAAGATGCATTAGGCTGGAGAACGCATTAGCCATATGAAGAACAGGGATCTTTAAACCAGTTGTGCATAGATTAATTCATAAAAATGCAGAGACTATAAAAGTGTCACCTTGCCGGACTGGACACGCCCGCCGGACTGGACACGGCTGCCGGACTGGACACGGCGGCCGGACTGGACACGACTGCCGGACTGGACACGGCGGCCGGACTGGACACGGCGGCCGGACTGGACACGGCGGCCGGACTGGACACGCCCGCCGGACTGGACACGGCTGCCGGACTGGAAACGGCGGCCGGACTGGACACGACTGCCGGACTGGACACGGCGGCCGGACTGGACACGGCGACCGGACTGGACACGGCGGCCGGACTGGACACGGCGGCCGGACTGGACACGGCGGCCGGACTGGACACGGCGGCCGGACTGGACACGGCTGCCGTCCATCAATGTTTTCATATCGATATTGTAGTCGAAGCTTCCCAAGAGTCACACGAGGTCTCCCATCACCTCGGGTTCTTCCAAACTCATGACTTAGCTTTATCTCTCTCTTGTAACCTGAAACACGATTCATTAACATTGATATATTTGACTGATTGACGTTACATAGAACGGAGGAAGCAGAAGGCGGAGAGCGGACGTCAACCTGAATTCAGGGAATTTTTAAATCCACGACCGCTGCCGCATTCACCAGACCCAAGAGCTTGTTATTGAGTTTGGTTGCTTTTTCTTTTAAAGACCCACTTCCATCAGAAGGGAGCATTCTTGGAAAAACAATATTACTGAAAAACAATTATTTTAGAATTTTGGGAAATTCTTTTGTAGCCGTATGCATTTAAAAATTACATCTAAAATGTTGTCCTTTTCTAGATGTGATAGTAAAGAGATTCAACCTCTGAATGGCCGGGCAGACTAATCTCACTTCAGTGCCTCATATATGCATACATATGAAAATGTAGCCTCATTACAAATAGTAGGTAATGACATATATACATGTGTGTGTGTGTGTGTGTATAATTTCATTACCTACTATTAGTAATGTGGCTATATATGAGGTAGATGCTCCCTTGCCCAGATGATGATGCCTGTGCTTGGTGGTATGGTCAGGTCGACAGTCAAATAATCACACACACATATATATATATATATAGATATACATATACAGTACAGACCACAAGTTTAGGAAACCAGTGCTAAGGAGGCAACAAGCAGAAGAGACTTGTTTGGGCTAAAGAATACAAGGAATGGACATTAGACCAGTGTCATGAAAGTAGTCATGAAAATACAGAGAACTCTTGGAATGAGAAGGTGTGTCCAAACTTTTGGTCTGTACTGTATGCATGGGCCTTGGAGCATCTATGAATATGTATGTATATGTAGCCACATTACTAATAGTAGGTCATGTTCAAATATTCACACACACACACACATATGTATATATACACAAGGTAACATATTCATAGATGCTCCATATATATATATATATATATTTATATATATATATATATATATATATATATATATATATATTATATATATATTATATATATATATATACACTCACCGGCCACATTTATTAGGTACACCATGCTAGTAACGGGTTGGACCCCCCTTTTGCCTTCAGAACTGCCTCAATTCTTCGTGGCATAGATTCCACAAGGTGTTGCAACGATGCTCAATTGGTAACCAAGGGGCCCAAAGCAGTGCCAGAAAATATTCCCCACACCATGACCACCACCACCAGCCTGAACCGTTGATAAAGGCAGGATGGATCCATGCTTTCATGTTGTTGACGCCAAATTCTGACCCTACCATCCGAATGCGCAGCTAGAAATCGAGACTCATCAGACCCAGGCAACGTTTTTCCAATCTTTACTGTCCAATTTCGATGAGCTGGGCAAATTGGAGCCTCAGTTTCCTGTTCTTAGCTGAAAGCAGTGGACCCGGTGTGGTCTTCTGTCTGCTGTAGCCCATCTGCCTCAAAGTTGGCCGTTACTGTGCGTTCAGAGATGCTCTCTCTGCCTACCTTGGTTGTAACGGGTGGCTATTTGAGTCACTGTTGCTTTCTATCAGCTCGAACCAGTCTGCCCATTTCCTTTGACCTCTGGCATCAACAAGGCATTTCCGCCCACAGGACTGCCGCTCACTGGATGTTTTTTCTTTTTCGGACCATTCTCTGTAAACCCTAGAGATGGTTGTGCGTGAAAATACCCAGGAGATCAGCAGTTTCTGAAATACTCAGACCAGCCCTTCTGGCACCAACAACCATGCCACGTTCAAAGGCACTCAAATCACCTTTCTTCCCCATACTGATGCTCGGTTTGAACTGCAGGAGATTGTCTTGACCATTTCTACATCCCAAAATGCACTGAGTTGCCGCCATGTGATTGGCTGATTAAAAAATTAGGTTTTAAAAGACAGTTGGACAGGTGTACCTAATAAATGGGCCGGTGGTGTATATATATTTATTATATATATATATTTTTTTAAAAATTTTATATTATATATATTAATTTTACATGGGCCAGGTGGCATCTATGAATTATGAATAGTATAAAATATGTAGTTTTGTAAATATATATATGTGTGTGTGTGAATATTCAAAAATCAACGACCATACCACAGACACAGGCATATCATTGGGCCAGGGAGCATCTCGCTGGGGGGGCCCATGCCCCTCAGCCCCAATTAGTGATGAAAGTCGATTCACTGGAAAAAATGATGGACCCAAGATGCTGGAGACGAAAGGAGAGCGTGGCATCACCCAAAACGTGGCCCCTTTGCTGGTCTTTAGAAAAACAGCCCATTTACGAATGGCCTGACATGAATTGGTGCCTTTTTCCCCCTTCTGTGCCTGGAGTTGTGTGTCCTTCATCATCCGGCTCTGCAGGGCATTGGTTTCAACGAAGCTCTTATCAGTCTGTGATGGAGACAAAGGATGTACACCTCTTTGCCTTTCTGTGACTCTTCCAGTCTCTCTGTGTCGTTTCAACCTGTGTGATCACTGTACACTCAAAGTCAATGGCCACTTTCGTTTGAGAGCCCTTGTTGAGGCCTGGAAAGGCGAGGTTGTGATAAAATTGTGGGTGTTGTCTTGGTGTCATGATGTCACTGTGAACAGGGAGGAGGAGGAGGGTTTAACCCCAATTCACATAAACCCCCAAATGTTTTGGGGCGATTCGGGATCAAACACTTTTGGGAAAAATTTTACCTTAAGCTCCTTGTTAGGTCAGAAAGTTGTGCGGAAGCCCAAAACACTAAAGTTAAATTTTCTGCATCAAGGGGAGAGGGGGGGGCATTTAGGGCATTTAAAAAAATGTCAAGAAAATTTTATCCTGAAATTTATATATAATGTATTTAACGGGGATATTAGTTTGTCTTTTGGTTTTTATTTTTATAATATATATATTTATTATATATATATTTAATTTAATATATAATATTATTTATATAATTAATATATATATTATATTTTATATATATGTATGTATTTATATTATATGTATAATATTTTATATTAATATATGTATATATGTATTATATATATATATATTATATTTATTATTTTATACACAATGTTTTAAAAATTTATACTTTTTACATGAAAAAAAATCTTCATTTATTGTCGGAATATTTAATCATAAAAAATTTTTTTGGGGGGTTTCATTTACATATATATGTAATGAAATGTTCTATATGACGTTCCCACAGATTCCAATAATGTTCAGTCATATATTAAATATTTTACATTTATTAACGAGGGTATAGATTTAGATCTGTGTTTTTAGACAGCTCCTCAGAGCTGCTCAGTATTTTTGTTCCAGTCTCCATTTTAGCGCGTTGCTTTCTTCGCCGCTCTTTCACTTACTTTTTCTACTTTTTAAGTAAACTTTAAGTAAGGAGCAAGAGAATGGCATAAAGCAGTAACGCACCGAGCAGCCAGCATTGTGCAATGACAATGTGCGCAAAAATCCTCTGCACAAACACAGTAATAACTGAAGGCCACAGCTGGAATTAAAAGGGGATTTCAGGCAGAGAGAATCCACTTTAAGCACTTTATTAGGACATTCTGCATTTTCAGAGCAGCTCTCCCCCATAGGATCCCCTTATCCATTAGTCAGAATAATAAACAGCTAAGAAAACCCTCCTCCTATCTGTGAGACCGAACATGTCTGAGCCTCCAGTGTCTCATAAAAGGAAGTACATGTTTGTAAATATTGTATTATAGCTTTTCCTGGGACAACACTGAGGATCTGACCCTGATACAATGTAAAGTAGTCAGTGCCCGGCTTGTATCACAGGGAAGAACTCACAGCATCAATGTCTATGGGGGGACAAAAGTGAGGACCACCCCCAAGTGGGCCGCGAAAGTGAGGACACCCCCGAGTGTAAATGTAAAGTAGTCAGTGCCCGGGTTTTTTCCAAAGGGGAAGAAACTCGCGCATCAATGTCTATGGGGACAAAAGTGAGGAACCCCCAAGTGATACAATGTAAAAAAGTCAGTGCCGGCTTTTTATACAGGAAAACTACAGCATAAGTTTATGGGGACAAAAGTTGAGGACACCCCCCAAAAAGAAAACAAAAAATGAGGACACCCCCAAGTGATAAAGGGAAAGTAGTAGGCCCGGCTTGTTCACAGGGGGATGGGTGTCCTCAAAATAACAAAGCTAATGTCTAAACCCCTGGGGATAAAAGTGGGACACCCCCAAAGTGGCAACCCCAAATGAGGACCCCCAAGTGAAACCAAATGGGAACCCCCTAAGTGACAACAAAAAGGGGGATACCCCCAAGGGACTCAAAGTGAGTACACCCTAATGATAAAAAAGTGAGGACACCCTAAGTGACAACAAAGGAGGCACCCCCAGGACAACAAAAAGGGGGAACCCCCAAGTGACAACAAAGTGAGGTACCCCTAAAGGGGCTCAAAAATGGACACCCCTAAGTGATAACAAAAGTGGGAATCCCTAAGTGACAACAAAAGTGAGGAACCCCTAAGTGCAACAAAAGTGGGATACCCTAAGGGACAACTAAAGTGAGGACACCCCAAGTGACAACAAAAATGAAAACACCCCCCCCTTGACAAAAAATGAGTACACTTAATGACAGAAAATTTAGGACACCCCTAAGTGACAACCAAACTGAGGAAACCCTAAGTGACAACAAAAGTGAGTAACCCTAAGAAACAAAAAAAAAATGAGAAAAACCCCCTTAAGGGACAACAAAGTGGGAATCCTAAGCGACAAAAAAATGAGTACCCCCTAAGTGCAGCAAAATGAGGCACCCCCCAAATGTCAAGGTAAAGTTGTCAGTGCCCGGCTTGTATAAGGGGGATGTGGTGTCCTCAAAATAACCAGACATCAATGTTTAAAACCCGGGGATAAAAGTGGGACACCCCCCCAAATGAAAAAAAAGTGGTAACCTCTAAGTGAAGCAAAAGTGAGGACCCTTAAGTGACAAAAAAAAGTGAGGACACCCTAAGTGAAACCAAACTGGGACAACCCTAAGTGAAACCCAAAAGAGGACCCCCTAAGTGACAACAAAAGGGGACCCCCCAAGTGCAACAAAGTAGGGATCCCCTAAGGGAATCAAAAATGGTCACCCTAAGTGATAAAAAAAGTGAGGACACCCCCAAATGGACAAAAAAAAGTTTAGGATACCCCTAAGGGGCAACTAAAGTGAGGGCACCCCTAAGTGAAACAAAAAGTGAGGACACCCCCCCAAAGGGCAACAAAAGTGAGTACACCTTTAAATGAAGCAAAAAATGAGGCACCTCTAAGTGACAACAAAAGTGAGGACACCCCTAAGTGACAACCAAACTGAGGACAACCCTAAGTGACAACCATACTGAGGACACCCCCAAGTGACAACAAAAAATGAGTACACTTCTAAATGACAGCAAAAGTTGGGAAACCCCCTAAGTGACACAAAGTGAGGACACCCCCAAGTGAAACCAAATGAGGAAACCTAAGTGACAACCATATGAGGACCCCCCCCAAGTGAAAAAAAAGTGAGTAACCCTAAAAAACAAAAAAAAGTGAGGAAAACCCAAGGGACAACAAAATGAGGACACTCCTAAACGACAACAAAAATGAGTAACCCCCAAGTGCAAAAAAAAAGTGGTACACCCCCAAGTGACAACCAAAGTGAGGGCTCCCCTAAGTGACCCCCGAAAATAGGACACCCCCAAGTGATCCCAGAAGTGAGGATACTCCTAAGCGACATCAAAAGTGAGTACACCCTTAAGTGACAACAAAAGTGAGGACTCCCCTAAGTGACCCCAGAAGTGACGACACCCAAACTGCCAAGTGTCAGGAATGCCCAGCACCCAAAAGCTGATAAAAAAATTCAACTCTGATTTAAATACCCCCTTTTTCCCCCCAACAACAAGGGTTTGTGTGGCGAAGCCTATCATTATTTTTAACCCCCCAAGCCGGCCAAAACAGAATTCCTTCAGAGTACGCACTGCCGCTTGGAAGAGCAAGTGGGCTGATCATTTGCTGGATTGCACAAAAACTGTTCAGTTAGGAGAGGTTCGTTACTGGGGAAAAGACGTGGTTGAGCCAAGGCAATTCCGCCGCCGCCGCCGTCTTTGTTTCGGTGTCACCACCGCGCTGTTATTAATGATCACTCGCCCTATAAAGTTAGGAAAGAACAGCAGTTTAAAATTGAATAAAATTTTTTGCTGCCCCAGCACTTTTCCCCTTTTTGTGATGTAGATGCTGAAGATAAGATGGATTCGGAGTCTATTAACACACAAACTATTGTGAGATATTAAAAATTCGGCGCGGCGACGCTGCTGACTCCAGAGATTTGGGGGCTCGCCAAGTGTTGTGTATTTCAGCTCTCAGACCTTCCAGTCAAACCTGACGCAATGAGGCAAACATCAGTAACAAAAAATTAATTTTTATTCTTGCATAAGGAACGGGGACCCGGGGAGGCAGAGGTACGTTAAAATATTTTCGAAAATGATATGATACGGGGCGATTGGTAGCTGCATAAAAGCGCCGCTTAGGCTGTACAAATCCAGAGTGGAATTATTGGTGGTATGGCGTCGTCAAAAAAAAAACAGTGAGTACATTATTTGACCACTCCTATTTTCCCGGAAATTGGCAGTGTGTGGTGCGCTGGCTTTTGTGTTGTCCCATGACGAGATATAATACAAAATTTACAAGAATATGAGATATTGTAATAGAACATTGAGCATTTTTGCTATTTTGGGGGGGGGTTTAGAGACTTATTGAAATAATTTTAAAGTTCAGCAGCTTGTTTTGATTCCCCTTTATGCCGCAGTCAGAGTCGCTGGGTCACCCCTCGTTGACTGCAAATTTGCATTTAAATATTTTGGGTCCCGCCATCAAATTTTCTGTAGTTTACAGTCATATCCACAAATAATACAATGTTTGTTGGCCGTGTCTCCTACTTTACATACGTTGGGTGCAAATGACTGATTGTATATTGCAGTCTGGAGAATGGAGGTGATCCGGAAACCGAAGATCATGTTTTGTTCCCCGTGATTTTCCTTCCTTTTTTTGAAAATTGGTTTAGGGGGGGGGTTTTCCGTTTGGAAATAGAGGAAAAAGTATTTATTTTAAAAAAATAATAATAATAATAATAATAATAAAAATAAAAAATAAATAAAGTTTGAAAACCTTTAAATGGAAAATGTATATATATAATAATAATAATAATAATAAAAACCCCCCCCCCCCCCCCAAAAATAATAACCTTATATCCGTGTAAAGCAATCATTACAGGAACATTAAAATCTAATTGTATCATGGACATCTGAAACTAACCTCAGATAGTTATCTCAGCACCGTAATGTTGATGGCTGCACCTTAGATAGTCCATCATGATCTAATCGATGTGGGTCTAACTCCCAGCAACCCTTAAAAGGGTTTTGCCACAAAGTAAAATTGACGTGGGAAGTTTGTAAATGAAATAATAAATATTTTCACCATTCATCATTATTAAACATTCTGCACCGTTTTTGTCTTAGCTGCTCCTTTAGTGATCCATTGTTTACAGCTCGTCTCCAGGGGATACGACCAGGGCTGAGAGCTCCTCAGTCCTGGCTGCACATGCTCAGACATCACCTCTCCTCTCAGGCAGCTACTGAGTGTTCAAACCCCAGGTGCTGTCACTCTACTCCTGTCCTCTGTGCTCCTTAGTAATCACACACACTCACTGCTGAGCGAGTGTTCAACCCCAGGTGCTGTCATTCTACTCCCATCCTCTGTACTCCTTAGTAATCACACACACTCACTGCTGAGCGAGTGTTCAACCCCAGGTGCTGTCATTCTACTCCTGTCCTCTGTATTCCTTAGTAATCACACACACTCACTGCTGAGAGAGTGTTCAACCCCAGGTGCTGTCATTCTATTCCCGTCCTCTGTGCTCCTTAGTAATCACACACACTCACTGCTGAGTGAGTGTTCAACCCCAGGTGCTGTCATTCTACTCCTGTCCTCTGTACTCCTTAGTAATTAGTCAAACAGTGCAAATAAATAAAACAAAAAAAGAAACCTCAATCAGGTTTGTGCATTGATAAAGAGAAATAAAATCCACAGGTTTGGTTCCTGCAGGGATTTGAACTGAGGACCCTTGTGCCTGGAGGCAAAAGTTTTACCTCTGAGCTACATTGTAGCTACTCACAGCTCCATTCAAAAACAGACCTTTCTTTGACTGGCGGGAGGAAAGGCCTGGTGATGTCATCCTGCTGGGTCACATGATAAGCAATTCACACAAATCACACACGCCCCCTTCTGAACACAGAGCTGAAGAGCTGGATACAGGAGGTGTAAGATGAGATTGTGGCAAAACCCCTTTAACTCCTTAACGACCATGCACTGTCTTTTGATGTCAGCTGGTGAAGGTCATTCGTCTATAGCAACGTCTTTTGGCGTCACTGCAGACATCGGAGTTTGTGGCTTCTGGCGCCGCAGCAGCGCTGAGATCGGGGCTGTACTACACAGCCCTGATCCCAGAGCATCTCCTGCAAACACCGGGAGTGGGGGAACCTCCGCTCCCCGCTGCTTTAACCATTTGATTGGGTGATCGGATACCTGGTGACCCGACAGAGCCCGGGGGTACGGCTGCACAGTCAGCCCTGGGGACCTACAGTTGTCCCAGGGCTGTCTGTGTGACAAGCCAGTGACCAGGACAGGCTGTGTGCTGCCCTGACTGCGGCCTGTGTCAGACTGACACAGATTATAATGTATTAGCATATTTAAATATGCTATTACTAAGTGTAAAAAAAATAAAAATAAAAAAAATAGCACAGTTCTCCCTTCATGGGATTAAAAAAAAAAAAGTAAAAACCATAAAAAGTGTAAAAAAAAAGAATAAAAATAGATAATAAAATTAAATATTTAATAAAAAATAGTTGTGCATATATTACACACACCAAAAAAAAAAGCTTACACATATTTGGTATCCACACGACCCTAATAACCTGTAGAATTAATCTAACAAGTTACTAAGTGGGAAATGTGAATGGTGTAAAAAAAATGTTAAAAAATAAAAAAATAAAAAAATTCAGCAATTATTTATAAGTGAACTTAAACTATTCCCCCATAAAGTACAACTTGTCCCGAATAAAACGAGGCCTCATACAACTGCGTCATTGAAAAAATAAAAAAGTTACAACTGTTGAAAAGCAAGGAGGCAAAAAAGAAAAAAAAATTCTGGTCATTAACTTCTTTTCAGGCCTGGGGCTTAAGGGGTTAATTCGCTAAATGGGCCAGATTTGTAGGTGTGGTTGTGTCTTGTACCGCAACTCACAGTGTCTATGCACATAGTAAGCAGATCCTCAGTTGGAGACACACTGAAAACTGTGCCCCCCTTTTATACAGCTGATTGGCAGTCAGGGTGGTGTCAGCTCCCAGCATGGCCAGGCACATGCCAGAGCCCAATTTTGCTCTCTGCTCTGCATTTTCATCCTATGTACTATACAAGGGTTGGGGGCAGTTCTGCTTGTTTTACATGGACTGTGCCAAAAGTCTGAAAACTAAATCCGGTCAGCACATCCGTTTTGAAAATTAAACGTATAATTAAACGTATAGGTGCGCACTGTTCTGGCAGTAAAAGCTATGCAAAAACAGTACAACATCAGCAGCACTCTAAGGCACCAAAAAGCGATCAAAGAGGACATAGGAATCTTTTGGAAAAGCATTTCTGCTACTATGAAATACATGAAAAATATGAAAAAACTTGAGGTTCCTAGTGCACACTTTCGATCAAAACTGCAAAAGCCCACCTACCGCGGCAAGGTGACCCCAATTTGCCAAATCTCAGGACCTGCTGAATAGTAGGTAGAAATCAGGAGTGTAACTAGAGAAGCCTGGGCCCCATAGCAACCTTTTGATCTCCCCACGGTGCACGTTAATAAGTCATGTACTTACTAGATAATGCAAAGAGCAAATACCTTACCATACATATCACCATCATACTGCTACCAAACAAATCCACTATACCAAGACCAACATAGCCACTAACTAACATAAGGACCCAATTGTACAGCCAGAACTCGATGAGAAGTTACCACCACATAGTTACTGAATAATACCCCTATACTAGTACTGAATAAAGATCCGTGGTAGCTACCAGTGTACACAGGCTCTGCGGACTGTATATTACCTCCATACATTCACCATATAGTGGTAGACACCAGTGTATACAGGCTCTGCTGACTGTATATTACCACCATACAGTGACCATACAGTGCTAGATACCAGTATACACAGACTCTGCAGACTGTATATTACTACCTTATGGTGAACATATAGTGATAGATACCAGTGTACACAGGCTCTGCAGACTCTATATTACCTCCATACAGTGACCATATACTGGTAGATAGCAGTGTACACAGGCTCTGCAGACTGTATATAACCACCATACAGTGACCATATAGTGGTAGACACCAGTGTACACAGGCTCTGCAGACTGTAATTACCCCCATACAGTGACCATATAGTGGTATATACCAGTGTACACAGGCTCTGCAGACTCTATATTCCCTCCATACAGAGGACATATAGTGTTAAACAACAGTGTACACAGTCACTGCAGACTGTATATTACCTCCATACAGTGACCCTCTAGTAGTACAAATCAGGCTCTGAAGACCTGTAAGTGATTACACTGCAGTTACATCTTGTGACTCACATGTAATGTTTCTCTGAAGAGTCTTTTACATTGCCTTATTTTCTACATCTGGTCTAGACCACCATGATGACTTCTACTACCCCCCACCCATCCCGGCAGATTTTGACACAAATATATTAGAATCCTCACTTATCCAGCATCTTCCTCACTGTCCCTCACCTCTGTACAAACTTTCTATGGGTGGGAGAGTGGGTAAAGACCATAGCTGAGAGGCACAGACTCCTAGAGGGCTGGGAACTACTAGCCTCCTGGGTACTGTGCTACAGCTATGGCCTGTACCCATCATATTTAGGTTGTTGGCCCCAGGTAGCTAGGTAGACTCCAGCTAGAAAGGTTGGTAAGCCATAGGTAGGTTGAAGGGCCCCAGGTAGCTAGGTAGACCCCCATTAGATAGGTTAATACACCCTAGGTAGGTTGGTAGGTTCCCGGTAGGTAGGAAGTAGTAAGGCCACAGGTAGGTAAGCAGTAGATAAGCCTCAGGTAGGTAGTTCATAAGTAGTTAGATTGGCCCTAGGTAGGTAGGTATGTAGGGCACAGGTAGGTAGATAGATCCCAGTTAGATAGGTAGAAAGATTGACCCTAGATAGGCAGTAGTTATGCCCCACTTAGGATGATAGGCATACCCCAGGTAACTATGTAGGCTGTAGGTGGGCCCCATGTAGCTAAATAGACTGTAGCTAGGCCCTAGGTAGGTAGGCTGTAGGTGAGCCCATGTGGGTAGGTACGCTGTAGGTGAGCCCCATGTGGGTAGGTAGGCTGTAGGTGGGCCCCAGGTAGTTAGATAGGTAGGCTGTAGGTTGGCACTAGGTAGCTCAGTAGGCTGTATGTGGGCCCCAGGTAGCTAGGCTATAGGTGGTCCCCAGGTTGCTAGGCTATAGGTGGTCCCCAGGTAGATAGGTTAGTTCTTGATTTTACTAACTGGTAGTTATAGATGTAATAAACATTTTTATTATTTACATATATCGGCAGAGTAAAAACCAAAATAATGGTTTAAAAGTTGGTTTTCTCTCATTTTAACCAAAATATAAATTCAGACTGTCTGCTTTTCCAGCAAAGCAACCAACAGTATAACAAAAGCAAACGTAAGCTAAAGGTTAATGCTTACGTAGAAGTATGTTGATTAAAAGTAACCAGTTATAGCGAATTAATGATTATGTATTAAATACTGTCACGCCTTTAGAACAGCTTGTATAAAAACTCCTACTCACAGTAATGAACTAGGAGATTGCTTTTGACATTACTTGATGCCAGTTGTCGTTCTTAGCCGACATTTGCGCATATGTCTATTCTCATATTATTTTGGAAACCGCATAATGAGGAATAAGTCAGGATTTACAGCAACAACAATAGTTAACAAGTGGTCGACATCCAGCTAAAATTAGAAGAACTCTAATGAATCGAACAGGTACGACCTCCATGAGATAATCCCGTTCATAGCTATACAGTAACAGGTCATCCAGCTCCGCACCAGCCGCACCTTGAGCGCCACACGCCAACTTTATCACACGCTATTACTTTTTATGACGAAATAATTACAAAAGAGGATGCTAAATATAATTTTGCTAAATAAAATCCAGCAGCTTTTCCGATCAAGGGAGAGATTGTGCTTTGAAATACTTTTAATGGAGACATTGTATCTTATCAAACATTGAAAAGAAAATGTGAATCGTCGATCACTTGGCACGGCGAGAGAGTTCTGGTTTCTATGGCAACTTACCAGTTCTTAGACTTTGCCACTGCTACAACAAACAATACTGGAGAGAAAGGATTAATGTCACATAGGGCTGCAAACATCACAGCAGAATAAAACAGAACAGTTGGCAGTCCAAAAAAAAAAAAAAAAGAAAGTATTTCCTAAGATGTCTGATGAAGCATTTCATTGCGGTAATCTTATTGCAAAAATGTATAAGTGCGCCCTATAGCTGTGAACATGAAATACAGATATTGATTACAGGCTGCGTAGGCTGCGATGCAATTCAGCCCATTGGGTCTAATATATTACATGACGACGTGGGCTGCAAAGGAACACAAATGTCCATCAAGATCAAACTCTCTCTCAGATCTAACGATTAACTGCAGGACAAAGCAAACTAAACTCCCTGGTCAATTACGGACATGGATTTAAAGAAATTAAATTCCCAGTACCCAGTCATTCCCTAAATCTTCAGTCAAGCTCCAGCCATTGCCGTTTTATTAAAAGAATATCCTCCTTTATCCTTCTTTTTAGTTGAGCAACATCAAACTCGTTCCAGTGCTTACAGTACATTCCACATTCGAAATGTGACCTCATAAAAGATTTCAAATAATTTATGAATTTTGTTTTATTTTAAACTATACTATTATTACTTTGTTTTATTTTTGTGCTATTTTTATTTTGTTTTTTATTTTATGCTATAATATTTTTATTTTGTTTTTATCTTATATTATACTATTTTTACTTTGTTTTATTTTTTCTCTTATACTATTTTTTTTTTAACATTCTTACCGTTTTTGCACCCTCAGCTTATGCAGCTGCTACTTGACATTGACTCAATACACAAGTTGGATCTCCTCAAAGATAACAAGTAACCCATATAGCCATGTAGTGTACTCAACATTCAAAATGTGATCTCATAAATTATTTCTAATAATTTATAAGTAATTTTAAACTATACTATTTTTATTTTATTTTTTATTTTATATTATACAATTTTTTTTTACGGTTCTTACACCCTCAGCTTTTGCATTTGCTACATCACATCGACTTTATATACAAGTTGGATCTCCTCAAAGATAACGAGTAACCCCTGTAGCCTTGTAGTGTACTCAACATTCGAAATGTCTAATAATTTATAAGTCATTTTATACTATCCTATGTTTACTTTATTTTTTATTTTATACTATACTATTTTACTTTATTTTTTTATTTTATACTATACTAGTTTTCTTTTTTATTTTATACTATACTATTTTTACTTTATTTTTTATTTTATACTATACTATGTTTTCTTTTTTTTATTTTATACTATACTATTTTTACTTTATTTTTTATTTTATACTATACTAGTTTTCTTTTTTTTATTTTATACTATACTATTTTTACTTTATTTTTTATTTTATACTATGCTATTTTTATTTTATTTTTTATTTTATACTGTATTATTTTTATTTTATTTTTTATTTTATACTGTACTATTTTTGTTTTTTGGTTCTTACCATTTTTGCACCCTCAGCTTTTGCAGCTGCTACTTGACAATGAATCTATACACAAGTTGGATCTCCTCAAAGATAACGAGTAACCCTTATAGCCATGTAGTGTGCTCAATATTCGAAAAGTGATTTAATAAATTATTTCTAAGAATTTATAAGTAATTTTATTTTATACTATACTATTTTTATACTATTTTTACTTTATATTTTTATTTCATACTACACTATTTTTACCTTGTTTTATTTATTTTATACTATACTATTTTCGTGTTACCGTTCTTACCATTTTTGCACCCTCAGCTTTTGCAGTTGCTACTTGACATTGACTCTATACACAAGTTGGATCTTCTCAAAAATAATGAGTAACCCCTATAGCCTTGCAGTGTACTACAGTTGAAACATTATCTCATAAATTATTTCTAATAAATTATAAGTCATTTTGTTTTATTTTTTCCTATACTATTTTTTACTTTACTTTATATTTTATACTATATATTCTTTTAATTCTTATCTATTTATGCTCTTGACATTGACCCTACACAGCTCCTCAAAGATAATGAGTAACCCCTATAGCGGTGTAGTGTACTCCACATTTGAAATGTGACCTCGTAAATTATTTCTAAAAGTTTAGAAATCATTTTATTTTGTTTTATATTTTTATTTTGTTATACCATTTTTCATGTCTTATTTTATTACGCTCATGATTTTTTTGTTGCGGTTTTTGCTCCCTCAGCTTTTGTGTAACTGCTACTTGACCTTGAGTATGTCTACTTAGGGTATAGTTACTTCTATTTCTTTTGTGTCTATTACACATGTAAGATATTCCGTGAGTCCCTCATTTAGTTAATGAAGGCAATAAAAGTGTCTTTTTTTCATTATTTTAGACTCTGCCTTCCTATATAGTTTACCACAACAAAAAATTAAGACCATGCTGTAAATGTTTTAATATTAGTGCCAGAGATGTACGTATGTTGTGGAGTCTCCAAATGTACATGTCCACCAGAAGACGTCCTCTGAATCAGTAAATCCTTGTCACTTATTCCCCACATCTATTGCCTGTCTATGTATGTTTCCATACTATTGCTATAACCTAGATATTCAAAGTATATTATTCAGAATGGAATCATCTCATTGATCTATGGGTGATTGTGTTTTACGTGGTTTTGTCAAGTCCACCAGAAAGGGAAGTGTTCTTGTTGTTGGTGACTTCCCACCGTCGCTCACGATCACAAAGACATTTATACCCAAGATCATTGTTATAACTACAAATACATAAAACAGGAGCCCTGTGCAGATTACACCAATCCATTGGGAAGGGGGAAAGCACTGGACCCATCGTGGTTTGGTCTACAAATTTGATGCATATTTAGTCATGATGCTCAGAGGCGTAACTTGAAGCTCCGGGGCCCTAGTGCAAAAAATGAAATGGGCCCCCAGCTACCATGTGCCACTTACAAAGCTGGTATCTCCTTATGTGGCAGGAGGGCTTTTGGGCCCCCTCAGGCTGCAGGGCCCGTTAGCGGCTGCTACCTCTGCACCCCTTGTAGCTACGCCCCTGATGATGCTCCATTAATTGGGCTGATACATCATAGCACATATTCTAACATGCCCAAATATTCACTGTGGACTAATGTTGATAGCTTAGGGCAATGTGTGTTTCAAAACTGGTTCAACTGATTTTGTGAAAACATTTGGATTCAGGACCTTAACCCTAAACTAGGTTTCTACTGACCTTTATGGGTTAATTTATCATTCCCGGATACTCTCAGTCACTTGTCACTCCCTTGTTGGTGGCGTTATGGTTTTTTAACTGGCTTTTAAGGGTCACCATTTCCCGATGCCTCCAATATCTCCTCGTTCCCGGTACAGCCTCACGTTTGGTGTGACATCACCTTGTCCCTCCAGGTGTGGTGACACTTTCAGTCGAAGTTACTAACAATAGTGAAGTCGATCCCAAGGGGCGCTGCATCGGGAGCAATAAGGTGACATTAGAAAATAGGAAGTGAATCCACGGCTTCAGGAACTCTTGAAGTGTTTATTCAAACAATTCAGCAATTACAGACAAAGAATATATTGCTCTCTATGGGAATCAATGGATAAGGTAACATTTTAATGAAGAATTCCCATAGTCCGACGTTTCGGCCAACAGGCCTTGGTCATAATGGACCTAGAAGAAAAAGGTGATGTGTGCACACTCTCTGGCTCTGTGCACATCACCTTCCGCTTCTAGGTCCGTTATGACCAAGTCCTGTTGGCCGAAACGTCGGACTATGGGAATTCTTCATTAAAATGTTACCTTATCCATTGATTTCCATAGAGAGCAATATATTATTTGTCTGTAATTGCTGTATTGTTTGAATAAACACTTCAAAAGTTCCTGAAGCTGTGCCATGGATATACTCCCTATTCAGTGCTCAGCCACAGGCTTTTCCACCGAGCACCCGACATCCACAGGGTGTGTGGCACCATCACACGTTATCTAGTGACATTAGAAAGTGAGTGGCATTAGTGACGTTGAACTGGAAGCTAACAAATTAGCAACAAGGGTATGGATACATCCTTTCTTCGGTAAGGAACTATAAGGCGGGCTTACTCACTAAGTCTACTCCTTAGGTGGCTGGTGACAGTTGAACATTACAGCTGAGACCCCCGCTAACAGCAGAGATCAGAGCCGGCTCCGATCGCCCCTCCACCACCTCTCCGTGACAAGATCACAGGAAGCTGATTGGTTATCATGGTAGCTTGAAGCCTTATGAAGGCTTCCATGTTAATGTTTGTATTACTTCGTCCACTAATGGTCAAGTACCTTAGCAGACTAAGGGTGGCATGTAAAAATTTTGCTGTTTAAATGCCAATTTTCATGTGCATTAAAATAGCCTGATTTATAAATCCACTCTACTGTGGGTCATAAATCAGGTGCATTTTAGCGATAGGACGACACTTCTTGCTCAGGTAAACCCCTTGTAAAGTGCTCTACCTGTTCTAGCAGTAATGCGCCTGGATTTGCCGCACTGAAGCTATAAATGTGCAGCTTCATATGGTTGTAGTGCGCCCCGCCTCCAGCACGACCCCCGAAATCAGGTGCATTACAAAGTGCCGAAGATGCTCTGTAATGTGCCTAATACTGGCGTACAGGAGGCTTTACACTATTGCGAACGGGGCTGCTCCTGATGTCGGGCTGAAAAGACGCCAGATACCTGGCGCAGCCCCGTCCACACATGCCGCTCTAGATGTACAGCTGAACAAAAAAAAAACTAAAAGTTTTAAGGGCGCCACTCCCGTTTCTTAATAATCGGTTAATTACTACCTTATTGAACGCCGCAAAAGCTGTCATCCCTAGATTGTGGCGCTCCACAACCTGTCCCTCCATCACGGCCTGGTTTGAGGAGATTCCTAGAATTTGCAGATGGGAGGAGATACGAGGTGATTCATTAGGTGATGGTGCAATGTTTTTTTAAGATATGAGATGATTGGCTTAACTTCTGCGAGTCTGATCACTATGCCAGGTTTTGTTATTTTGCGTTGAGGCTCGTAGACATTGACCGATCTACAGATTTGGTTGGTGATGATGGGTTCCTGACTCTGACTGGCTGTTCCCCTCCCTTTCTAATATACCCTAGTCCCGTTTTGTTGCCTGCTTGGCTGATGGTCTTGCCCATTGCAGTCTTCCTGCGTCTCAAAGCAATATAGAGATGGTGGGGATTGTTATCATGATATTGCGCATTCCTCTCACCCTCTCGCTCTTTTGATGGAAGGGGGACTGGAGACTTTTTAAACCTACCACCCTCAACCATACGAAAATGTGTGCCTGCTGACACCATGATTTCCAACCCTGTATATCTAGTAGAAGCTACGTGTTCTTTACCTGTTTAATGGTGATATGGACTATGTAGATAATGTAATCTATCCCGGTCAATTGTCATACCATGGACACCCACGACGCCTTTAGAATTTCAACTTATGTGTGTTTTCTTGCTACTTTTGCCTAGAATGCATGCTGGTCTGTGCCATCTGATTGCTTATTTTCAAATAAAGTTTTCTTTGAATGTGAAAAAAAAAAAGTTTTAAGGGCTTGTCTTCATGGCACCGGTTACTTGTCGGTTTTTCAGACAGTTTGCAGTTTTACAAACCGTCTGAAAACCGACAACCAGCACTCCCCCATAGACTTATATGGAAAATCCGTGCAGCAGTCCCCATTGCACGGATTTTCCGCCGGACCGTTTTTTACACCACCAGTTGCCTGAAAAACATAGAACATGTTTCTTCTGCCCGAACATGAACATGTGGGTGCAAAGGGGGAGGGCTTGAATCCACAAACCGCAGACAAAAGCCGCCCCC
This sequence comes from Phyllomedusa bahiana, assembly GCA_025379985.1. Lineage (NCBI taxonomy): Eukaryota > Metazoa > Chordata > Amphibia > Anura > Hylidae > Phyllomedusa > Phyllomedusa bahiana. Next base: position 5,245 of record JAODAL010008635.1, on the reverse strand, counting down.
CTGCGTGCCAAAAAAAGACCAAATACTGGTTGGGATCTCCCGACTGGTATTTGGTCTGTGCCGTGTAAAGGCGACCTAAAGGTATAAAAAAATACAAAATATTAAAAGTTCAAATCACCTCTCTTCTGCCATTTCACAATTAAAAAAAAGAGATAGTTCCACATAATTGATATTACTGCGTCCGTAAAAGTCTGATCTTATAAAATAGAACATTCTTTCTCTCATGTTTTTGCCTTTTTACTGTTATACATCAGGCTTTATTGTTATTTAATTTTTACATTAGATTTTTTTTTTTTTTTTTAATAATACGAGAAAAAAAAAAGTAATTAATTTATTTAACAGCAATATGGGTGGTAAAATGAGTTGTGTAATTGTGTCACATATACTTGATGTAGATATTTTAGGTAAAGTTTTAAGGTCCTCAGGGGCGGAGTTGAAAGTTGTTTTTAAAAATAATATTTTATGTTTTGTCCGTGTTTTTCTAAATGCTTTATTTTATATACTGTCACCAGATAAGGTCGGAAAAAAGTCGTTCGGGGATATTTTTAATAAAAGTTTTTTGTTTTTTTTTTGTTTTTTTTTAAATTTCCCCTATATCTGATATATTCACTCCAGTTACAGTGGAAAAACTAGTGAAAGCAATTCCCCGATCTGTTACTGTGGTGGTCACATGACCAAAGGCACCAGAAAGCTGCAAGCATTTCTGCTATTCTGTATATACAGTGCTCATTGAGTGTCATATATGTATATACAGTGATCAGGAAGGCAGGTAGATGGTAAATAGCCTTCCCTTCTTCCTTGACTGACAGCCAGCTCTCCACTTCCTCAGCTGCACAATAAGTTTACTTTAAAGGGGTTGTCTCACTACATTGATTCGTCCTATTGTCTTGGTTTAATTTTGAATTCAGGGGCGTGTTTACTGGCTTCTACTAGGCTGCAGTAGAAGCCAGGTCTGTAGCTATGGCAATCAGTGCTGGCAGCCCATCAGGATAGATCAAACATGTCTGTAGCTATAGCGACCAGTGCTGGCAGCCTATCAGGATAGATCAAACAGGTCTGTAGCTATAGCAACTAGTGCTGGCAGCCTATCAGGAGAGATCACACAGGTCTGTAGCTATAGCGACCAGTGCTGGCAGCCTATCAGGATAGATCAAACAGGTCTGTAGCTATAGCAACTAGTGCTGGCAGCCTATCAGGAGAGATCACACAGGTCTGTAGCTATAGTGACCAGTGCTGCAGCCTATCAGGAGAGATCAAACAGGTCTGTAGCTATAGCGACCAGTGCTGGCAGCCTATCAGGATAGATCAAACAGGTCTGTAGCTATAGCAACTAGTGCTGGCAGCCTATCAGGAGAGATCACACAGGTCTGTAGCTATAGCGACCAGTGCTGCACCCTATCAGGAGAGATCAAACAGGTCTGTAGCTATAGCGAACAGTGCTGGCAGCCTATAGGATAGATCAAACAGGTCTGTAGCTATAGAAACTAGTGCTGGCAGCCTATCGTAGAGATCGCACAGGTCTGTAGGTATAGCAACCAGTGCTGCAGCCTATCAGGAGAGATCAAACAGGTCTGTAGCTATAGCGACCTAAGGAGCTGATGCAGCCCATACAAGATGGGATACTTAGGAATAGGTAGGACACTGTTAATGGACACATATTGCAAAGTGACTTGTTTTTGCAAGATCTTCAACATAAAAAGCAGCGATCCCTGTAGTGACACAACCCCTTTAAGACTAAAAAAATGCCAGCACTGTCTCTTAAATAAAATATCCAGCTTGTAATCATAATAGACCATCAACAGAGTTGGGCATGAAAACAAACAGTTAACCCGTTTCAGACCACACTGATTCTTCATTATAGTCCGAAACGCGTTGGTTGTTTGCTTCCTTTCCCTACTCTGTTGATGGTCCGTAACTTTGATTATGATAACAAGCATTTAACATTTTTTTAAATATTTTCTTGGAATACAGCTGTTTTTTTTTTACATGTTTCAGACAACGCTATTCCTAAATCATAGTGTGAAATGCGTTAGCTCTTTGCTTTCTTGCTCTACTCTGTTGATGGTCTGTAACGTTGATTACTATTACAGGCATTTAACATGTTTTTAATATTTTCTTGGAATAAAGGTGGATTTTTTTTTTACATGTTTCTGGGTGTGGGAAAGATGTAGCCAGCAATACCAAACGCCCTAACTATTGCTGTCTATGGAGAGGAAAATGCTATCTAACTAACTAAGAGCAGTCTGTACAGTACAGAGAGTGAGCTGAAAATGGCATTCACAAGGCAATACAGTGAAATATACAGTACAGACCAAAAGTTTGTACACACCTTCTCATTCCAAGAGTTTTCTGTCTTTTCATGACTACTTTCATGACACTGGTCTAATGTCCATTCCTTGTGTTCTTTAGCCCAAACAAGTCTAGGAAACCACTGCTAAGGAGGCAACAAGCACAAGAGACTTTTTTGGGCTAAAGAACACAATGAAAATACAGAAAACTCTTGGAATGAGAAGGTGTGTCCAAACTTTTGGTCTGTACTGTATATAACATGGTCATGTGATTTAAGCAGCCAATGAGAGCCCTCACCTCAGCAATGACGTTTTTAACACTTCTCTGTGCTCTGCATTTATTGGATGGTGGCAAAAGTGCAGAAAGGTGATTGGATGGCGGTAAAAGTGCAGAAAGGTGATTGGATGGCGGCAAAAGTGCAGAAAGGTGATTGGATGGTGCCAAAAGTGCAGAGAGGACATTGGATGGTGCCAAAAATGCAGAAAGGTGATTGGATGGAGCCAAAAGTGCAGAAAGGTGATTGGATGGCCACCAAAGGTGCAGAGAGGTGACTGGATGGCGCCAAAAGTGCAGAAAGGTGATTGGATGGTGCCAACAGTGAAGAAAGGTGATTGGATGGCGCCAAAAGTGCAGAAAGGTGATTGGATGGAGCCAAAAGTGCAGAGAGGAGATTGGATGGAGCCAAAAGTGCAGAAAGGTGATTGGATGGCCGCCAAAAGTGCAGAAAGGTGATTGGATGGTGCCAACAGTGAAGAAAGGTGATTGGATGGCGCCAAAAGTGCAGAAAGGTGATTGGATGGCGCCAAAAGTGCAAAAAGGTGATCGGATGGCGCCAAAAGTGCAGAAAGATGATTGGATGGGGCCAAAAGTGCAGAGAGGTGATTGGATGGCTCCAAAAGTGCAGAGAGGTGATTGGATGGCGCCAAAAGTGCAGAAATGAGATTGGATGGCGCCAAAAGTGCAGAAAGGAGATTGGATGGCGCCAATAGTTCATAATGTTGATTGGATGGCGCCAAAAGTGCAGAAAGGTGGTCGGATGGCGCCAAAAGTGCAGAGAGGTGATTGGATGGGGCCAAAAGTGCAGAAAGATGATTGGATGGCGACAAAAGTGCAGAAAGGTGATCGGATGGCGCCAAAAGTGCAGATGGTGATTTGGGTGGCCGCCCAAAAATGCAGAGAGGTGATTGGATGGCTCCCAAAAAAGCAGAGAGGTGATTGGATGGCGCCAAAAGTTCAGAAAGGTTTATTGGATTGGCGCCCAAAAATGCAGAAAGGTGATTGGATGGGCACAAAAGTCAGAGAGGTGATTGGTGGCGCCAACAGTGCCGAAAGGTGATTGGATGGGGCCAACAGTGCAGAGAGGTGATTGGATGGGGCCAAAAGTGCAGAGAGGTGATTGGATGGCCACCAAAAGTGCAGAAAGGTGATTGGATGGCGCCAAAAGTGCAGAATGGTTATTGTATGGTGCCAACAGTGCAGAAAGGATATTGGATGTCGCCAAAAGTGAAGAAAGGTGCTTGGATGGCACAAAAAGTGCAGAAAGGAGATTGGATGGCGCCAACAGTGAAGAAAGGTGATTGGATGGCACTAAAAGTGCAGAAAGGAGATTGGGTGGTCGCCCAAAATAAAACAATTTGCCAGAAAAAAGGGTGATTGGATGGCGCCAAAAGTGCAGAAAGGTGATCGGATAGCACCAAAGGTGCAGAAAGGTGATTGGATGGCACAAAAAGTGCAGAAAGGTGATTGGATGGAGCCAAAAGTGCAGAAAGATGATTGGATGGGGCCAAAAGTGCAGAGAGGAGATTGGATGGAGCAAAAAGTGCAGAAAGGGGATTGGATGGCGCCAAAAGTGCAGAAAGCCGCTGAAAACTAAACTGAAAATGATATGTCGAACTAAAACTAGAACTTTCGAATGAACAGTAAAATGTTCGGTTCGAGTTCTAAAAAATTTTGAGAAGTTCTAGTAGAACTTAACTTCTCTAGAACAGTTCGATCAACACTACTCATGAGGTGATGTGTCCTTTTAGGTAGAAAAAAATATACACCCTGACTTAGATACATTTGAATTCATAAACAACCCCATCACAAAAACACAAAGCGCTGGATCTGCTCCAATTTTCAGTTTTTTTTTTCTTTTTTTTCTCAGCTAATCAAACGTTGGCTCGGCTCCATCATAAATGAAATTGTTTCTAGGTCTAAACCTGCCTCTTAAGGCTCCGCTCTCCGTAATTACCCACGACGATAAAAGTTCGTCAGAAGAGAAGTTAATAAAACATGAAGGCATTTTCGAGCGTTTCGCCGCCGAGACGCGTCACATTTTGTTTTTTTTTGTGTTTTGTTTTTCCCCCCAATTTGCCAATGTAGGTCGCCCTGGCATAGTAATGAAAGATCCCTGCTCGGTTGATGCTCCAGGCTGCATTCGCGGCTTGGCAGCCGTCCCTCATTTCGGCGCCGTTGTCCCTTTTAATAAACCCCATCTTGGGGCCATCATCACATCAGCTCATCATTCATCTCCTCTTCATCTGCAAACACCATAACGGGGCATTTGAATATTTCAGCCATTTGGTGAGAGGCGCCGGCTCGGTTTTCGCGGCTTGCCCTCTCACTGCCAGTTATTATCTTTGAACATTTATTTATGCAGCAGGGGATACAGATTTGCAGATGAACTTAATGTATCCTCCCTGCAGACAAGAACCGTGTACAAACCAATTGCCCAGGCCCCACTTTCAAGTGGAGCGCGGAGATTTCTCAATGACGGAGCCAACGTTCTCTTTGTACTTAAAATACTATCAAGGAGCAGTAATATTTTTTTTACACAATTTTTGGGAAATAACATTTCTCCATTCATGAAACAGGGCCCCCCATGTGGCACGGGATAGAATCCTTTAAGTGCAGAAAAACCCACCACATAGAAGAAGTGTGGATATACATGAAAAGGGGAGCCAGTTGGGTTTTT